>MVGT01000801.1:6832-32675 GCA_002174775.1 Macleaya cordata
CAAGATTTTCCATTCTAGGCGGTTCACACCCATCAGTGTTATAATAGATTCTATAGTAGTTTGGGAATTCATGTGTGTGGTTTTTTTTTCCCATGATGGTGCCAACACACATACTTTTTATCTATACCCCAACGATATAAATGGTACTCTATATCATCAAGTTTAATTTGCCCATTTGAATTCTGATAACTATTACACGGGCATGAAAAGTATTCACCGCCACCACCATTTGTCCGTGCAAATTCTATAAAGTTCTTAACCCCGGCCAGGTATATGTCGTTTGATCTAACATCTTCTTCCATCCACTTTTTGTTAGGTGGGAGTACCATTCTACAACATCACAAAATGAGAAATGTTACTTGGAAGACGATTATCGACTTAAATTAAGACATTAGTTATATATGGTGTTACATTTGATCTATCCACCTATAAAAGATCTTTGAATCTATCTAGGAAGGTTGCTACTAGTTCTTGTTATTTTCTACGTATACTATAATACCAGAGTACTAATAAATAATTAGTATATAACAGTACAAAACTATTAACATTGTTCTGAGCACATTACTAATATAGCATTATGAAACTCATTATATATAAAGAATAAAACATAAAAAATAGAGGGTTAAAAGAAGAAAAACAATTGCAGACCGAGGCTAGTATAAATCTATATGCTTGAGACAATTAGTGCCCCACACGGATGCTGATGGAGTAATGACGTTTGTCTCCCAGCCCAGTCTGGGTCAGTCGGTCGGACAGGCGGACAGCACGCACATGTGGGTGGGGTCTTGCTTGTGTCCTCCCCCTTTCACAAAAGTGGGTGCCCCTTGGGGCCCATACCCAAAGGTTAACCAAGGTATATAAGAGGCTTTTGAGGTTCTCATAACTTTCCAATGTGGGACTACACTTTTTACACAAGATTTGTTCCATTTCTAACTAGGTTACAAAAGGTTCAACTTCTCATTCATCCGAAATCGGTTTTGAGCAAATAAATACTCTATGAGCAACTACTCGACGAGAAGAACGCAACCCAATGATTTATTTTCATAAATCATATGTGGGTCCTACTCAAAATCATGCCTAAACATTGCTGGTCAAAACTGAGTTTTTCCAATAATCCCTCACATGAATGGAAATTAACTAAATGCAATATGAAGATGCAGACGATAAAGAGAGTAAACAATGAAAGTTACAGCATTAGGAGAGGTAGCTTGTGACTTTTAACCTTCCCTAGTGAGTTCCTATCGGATTTACTCACTGATCAATGAACATAGGTCTTGAACTGTTCAGCTTATAAGAGTAAACCAAGACAATAGAATTCTCATTGTTCCTTTCGAAGATCTTTGGTTCTTACGGTTGTGTTCATTTGGACCTCAACAACTCTTAGTATTCGTGAGTGCTTTTAGAGAATATAGCCTTTATAATTCTCATAGAAGCGGCCACATTTCTCACTCATAAAGGTGATTTCCCATTAAGATATGGGAATCATTAAAAGCATTGCTTATCCTAACACACATTATAGGAAATACTATTTCACATTTATACCATAACAATGAGTAGGAGACTTTAAAACTCCATAGTGTTACATTTGAATTTTACACAATTTTTGTTGTCCCTTTGAACCTAGATATTGGGATCTCCAGTCAGCTAGGTTGGGTTTCCATTATGAAAACTCATAGATTATAGGCATTAAACCCATTCCCCTCAATAATTTATCTACTTGCTCTTTTGGTAAACCTTTAGTAAACGGATCCGCAAGGTTATCTTTAGATTTTATGTAATCTATAGTAATTATTCCATTAGAGAGCAACTGCTTAACGGTATTATATCTACGATTTATATGTCGAGACTTACCATTATAAATATTACTCTGTGCCCTGCCAATTGCAGATTGGCTGTCACAATGTATACTTATTGCAGGCACATGTTTTTGTCAGATTGGAATATCCTCTAAAAAATTTCGAAGCCATTCTGCTTCATCTCCAGCTTTATCTAAAGCTATAAATTCAGATTTCATGGTTGATCAGGCTATACATGTTTGTTTTGAGGATTTCCAAGACACGGCTGCTCCACCAATTGTAAAGACATATCCACTTGTGGATTTTGAATATTTTGAATCTAAAATCCAATTGGCATCACTATATCCTTCTAACACTGCTGGATATTTAGTAAAATATAATCCATAGTATTTGGTGTACTTTAAATACCTTAAAATCTTGACTATCACTTTCCAATGGTCTTTCTCTGGATTACTTGTATATCTCCTCAATTTATTAACTGAATATGCTATGTCAGGCCGTGTACAATTCATGACATACATTAAACTCCCTATAATTCGTGCAAATTCTAATTGTGCTACGCCTTGGCCAACATTTTTCATTAAATGTAGGTTTGTATCTATAGGAATTTTTGATATATTGTTATCATTCTTGCTAGATTTTTCAAGAATTTTCTCAACATAATGTGATTGAGACAAAATCAATCCATCTGAAGTTCTAGCAATTTTTATTCCTAATATGACGTCCGCAGTACCTAAATCTTTCATATCGAAATTATTAGACAACATTTTCTTTGTAGCTTTAATAACATTGATATTACTACCTATTATAAGCATGTCACCTACATACAAACATACGATAACATATCCATGTTCTGTGATTTTTGCATAAACATACTTATCACATTTATTAATTTCAAACCCATTTGACATCATTACATTGTCAAATTTTTCATGTCATTGCTTCGATGCTTGCTTTAAATCATATAAAGATTTAACAAGCTTGCATACTTTCTTCTCTTGTCCAAAAGCTATAAATCCTTCGGGTTGTTCCATATAGATTTCTTCTTCTAACTCACCATTTAGAAAAGTAATTTTAACATCCATTTGATAAATTTTCAGAAAACAATAGGTGAACTTTAAAAATCTAAAATAAGCCTTCTGCTTGTCTAAAATTCGTGAAATTTTTACTGAAGATAGCTTAAGATGTATGAATCAGTAAAAACTGGAAGCACTTGATTTGGATCTAAAATAAGAAAGTTATGAAGGTTTTAGTTCAGACTATGCAGTGGAATCCGAGAATTTAATTTCGGAAAACAACTAAAACTCGATTAAGACATGAGAAATTCAGCGCAACTCATGCTAAATTCATCATAACAACAAGCTTCTCTACCGAAATCTCAATTTAACTAATTAACATTTAGATTTCATAATCCAAAACAGAACTTTAAGCAAAACCCTAGATTTTTGCTTCCAATCCTCTATCAACAAATCATTTAGATTAAATGATGAACACCTTCACCAAAATTTACGTTTTCCATTAGAACACCACATTTTTCATCACCAAATTTCACCCAAAATAGAGAAAAAAGTGAAAATCTTACCTCAACATCAAAGTCAGACCTTAGACACTTCCTTTTCCACTATTAAACTCCTTCAACAACAAGATCTACACCAAAAATGAAGTAAACAAAAACCCTAAGTTACTACACTTCAAAATAGAAAAGAAATCAGACGATTTAGGGCTAAACATTTAACCGAAAAGAAAGAAAACGAAAGGGAGGGATGGAGGACGATCTTCTCACCTGATCCCCTCTCGATCTCTGCTTTCTCACTGCTTCTTCTTCTTCTTCTACTGCGCCTGCTGCTGCTGCTGCTGCTGCTTCCTCTTCCTTGCTAACGTCGGCAACAGCAGCTGCTTCTTCCTCCTTGCAGCAGCTGATGACAGCTGCTGCTGCTACCTCTCTCTCTCTCACTCCCTCAACGATTCTCTCTCACTCTCTCCCAGTTCCTCTCCAACTTTCTCTCTCTTTCTCTCTAACTCTCTCCTCTCAACGCACTCCCTCATCTCTCTTTTTTTTTCTTTCTTTTCTTTTTTTCTTTTTTTTTTATCAGCAGAGCAGCTGATTGGGGATAAGGGGCGGTGGGTTAAAACCGATTGGGGGAGAGGGGTGGTGATGGGTTTAATTTTGGGTCACGGGCTGGGCCGCGGGTCAGGCCAGCCCATATCCCCCAAAACTAGCTAAAAATCCCTTTTCTTTTGTTTTGTTTTGTTTTTATTTTTAACTCACTTCTCAGCCTCAAATATATGTATGCTTTATGCATATTATCCCACGTGTCACGCCTCCGACATGTAGGTCACTGACTCGTTAGGTTGAGTCGCGGGACCGAATTCGCGGGGTTTCACATGACCTCACCAGTTACAGGGTTGGCTACTACGTGGTGCACTTCATAAGTATCATCAACAAGATTTTCCATTCTAGGCGGTTCACACCCATCAGTGTTATAATAGATTCTATAGTAGTTTGGGAATTCATGTGTGTGGTTTTTTTTTCCCATGATGGTGCCAACACACATACTTTTTATCTATACCCCAACGATATAAATGGTACTCTATATCATCAAGTTTAATTTGCCCATTTGAATTCTGATAACTATTACACGGGCATGAAAAGTATTCACCGCCACCACCATTTGTCCGTACAAATTCTATAAAGTTCTTAACCCCGGCCAGGTATATGTCGTTCGATCTAACATCTTCTTCCATCCACTTTTTGTTAGGTGGGAGTACCATTCTACAACATAACAAAATGAGAAATGTTACTTGGAAGACGATTATCGACTTAAATTAAGACATTAGTAATATATGGTGTTACATTTGATCTGTCCACCTATAAAAGATCTTTGAATCTATCTAGGAAGGTTGCTACTAGTTCTTGTTATTTTCTACGTATACTATAATACCAGAGTACTAATAAATAATTAGTATATAACAGTACAAAACTATTAACATTGTTCTGAGCACAGTACTAATATAGCATTATGAAACTCATTATATATAAAGAATAAAACATGAAAAATAGAGGGTTAAAAGAAGAAAAACAATTGTAGACCGAGGCTAGTATAAATCTATATGCTTGAGACAATTAGTGCCCCACACGGATGCTGATGCAGTAATGACGTTTGTCTCCTAGCCCAGTCTGGGTCAGTCGGTCGGACAGGCGGACAACACGCACGTGTGTGTGGGGTCTTGCTTGTGTCCTCCCCCTTTCACAAAAGTGGGTGCCCCTTGGGGCCTATACCCAAAGGTTAACCAAGGTATATAAGAGGCTTTTGAGGTTCTCATAACTTTCCAATGTGGGACTACACTTTTTACACAAGATTTGTTCTATTTCTAACTAGGTTACAAAAGGTTCAACTTTTCATTCATCCGAAATCGGTTTTGAGCAAATAAATACTCTATGAGCAACTACTCGACGAGAAGAACGCAACCCAATGATTTATTTTCATAAATCATATGTGGGTCCTACTCAAAATCATGCCTAAACATTGCTGGTCAAAACTGAGTTTTTCCAATAATCCCTCACATGAATAGAAATTGACTAAATGCAATATGAAGATGCAGACGATAAAGAGAGTAAACAATGAAAGTTACAGCATTAGGAGAGGTAGCTTGTGACTTTTAACCTTCCCTAGTGAGTTCCTATCGGATTTACTCACTGATCAATGAACATAGGTCTTGAACTGTTCAGCTTATAAGAGTAAACCAAGACAATAGAATTCTCATTGTTCCTTTCGAAGATCTTTGGTTCTTACGGTTGTGTTCATTTGGACCTCAACAACTCTTAGTATTCGTGAGTGCTTTTAGAGAATATAGCCTTTATAATTCTCATAGAAGCGGCCACATTTCTCACTCATAAAGGTGATTTCCCATTAAGATATGGGAATCATTAAAAGCATTGCTTATCCTAACACACATTATAGGAAATACTATTTCACATTTATACCATAACAATGAGTAGGAGACTTTAAAACTCCATAGTGTTACATTTGAATTTTACACAATTTTTGTTGTCCCTTTGAACCTAGATATTGGGATCTCCAGTCAGCTAGGTTGGGTTTCCATTATGAAAACTCATAGATTATAGGCATTAAACCCATTCCCCTCAATAATTTATCTACTTGCTCTTTTGGTAAACCTTTAGTAAACGGATCCGCAAGGTTATCTTTAGATTTTATGTAATCTATAGTAATTATTCCATTAGAGAGCAACTGCTTAACGGTATTATATCTACGATTTATATGTCGAGACTTACCATTATAAATATTACTCTGTGCCCTGCCAATTGCAGATTGGCTGTCACAATGTATACTTATTGCAGGCACATGTTTTTGTCAGATTGGAATATCCTCTAAAAAATTTCGAAGCCATTCTGCTTCATCTCCAGCTTTATCTAAAGCTATAAATTCAGATTTCATGGTTGATCAGGCTATACATGTTTGTTTTGAGGATTTCCAAGACACGGCTGCTCCACCAATTGTAAAGACATATCCACTTGTGGATTTTGAATATTTTGAATCTAAAATCCAATTGGCATCACTATATCCTTCTAACACTGCTGGATATTTAGTAAAATATAATCCATAGTATTTGGTGTACTTTAAATACCTTAAAATCTTGACTATCACTTTCCAATGGTCTTTCTCTGGATTACTTGTATATCTCCTCAATTTATTAACTGAATATGCTATGTCAGGCCGTGTACAATTCATGACATACATTAAACTCCCTATAATTCGTGCAAATTCTAATTGTGCTACGCCTTGGCCAACATTTTTCATTAAATGTAGGTTTGTATCTATAGGAATTTTTGATATATTGTTATCATTCTTGCTAGATTTTTCAAGAATTTTCTCAACATAATGTGATTGAGACAAAATCAATCCATCTGAAGTTCTAGCAATTTTTATTCCTAATATGACGTCCGCAGTACCTAAATCTTTCATATCGAAATTATTAGACAACATTTTCTTTGTAGCTTTAATAACATTGATATTACTACCTATTATAAGCATGTCACCTACATACAAACATACGATAACATATCCATGTTCTGTGATTTTTGCATAAACATACTTATCACATTTATTAATTTCAAACCCATTTGACATCATTACATTGTCAAATTTTTCATGTCATTGCTTCGATGCTTGCTTTAAATCATATAAAGATTTAACAAGCTTGCATACTTTCTTCTCTTGTCCAAAAGCTATAAATCCTTCGGGTTGTTCCATATAGATTTCTTCTTCTAACTCACCATTTAGAAAAGTAATTTTAACATCCATTTGATAAATTTTCAGAAAACAATAGGTGAACTTTAAAAATCTAAAATAAGCCTTCTGCTTGTCTAAAATTCGTGAAATTTTTACTGAAGATAGCTTAAGATGTATGAATCAGTAAAAACTGGAAGCACTTGATTTGGATCTAAAATAAGAAAGTTATGAAGGTTTTAGTTCAGACTATGCAGTGGAATCCGAGAATTTAATTTCGGAAAACAACTAAAACTCGATTAAGACATGAGAAATTCAGCGCAACTCATGCTAAATTCATCATAACAACAAGCTTCTCTACCGAAATCTCAATTTAACTAATTAACATTTAGATTTCATAATCCAAAACAGAACTTTAAGCAAAACCCTAGATTTTTGCTTCCAATCCTCTATCAACAAATCGTTTAGATTAAATGATGAACACCTTCACCAAAATTTTCGTTTTCCATTAGAACTCCACATTTTTCATCACCAAATTTCACCCAAAATAGAGAAAAAAGTGAAAATCTTACCTCAACATCAAAGTCAGACCTTAGACACTTCCTTTTCCACTATTAAACTCCTTCAACAACAAGATCTACACCAAAAATGAAGTAAACAAAAACCCTAAGTTACTACACTTCAAAATAGAAAAGAAATCAGACGATTTAGGGCTAAACATTTAACCGAAAAGAAAGAAAACGAAAGGGAGGGATGGAGGACGATCTTCTCACCTGATCCCCTCTCGATCTCTGCTTTCTCACTGCTTCTTCTTCTTCTTCTACTGCGCCTGCTGCTGCTGCTGCTGCTGCTTCCTCTTCCTTGCTAACGTCGGCAACAGCAGCTGCTTCTTCCTCCTTGCAGCAGCTGATGACAGCTGCTGCTGCTACCTCTCTCTCTCTCACTCCCTCAACGATTCTCTCTCACTCTCTCCCAGTTCCTATCCAACTTTCTCTCTCTTTCTCTCTAACTCTCTCCTCTCAACGCACTCCCTCATCTCTCTTTTTTTTTCTTTCTTTTCTTTTTTTCTTTTTTTTTTATCAGCAGAGCAGCTGATTGGGGATAAGGGGCGGTGGGTTAAAACCGATTGGGGGAGAGGGGTGGTGATGGGTTTAATTTTGGGTCACGGGCTGGGCCGCGGGTCAGGCCAGCCCATATCCCCCAAAACTAGCTAAAAATCCCTTTTCTTTTGTTTTGTTTTGTTTTTATTTTTAACTCACTTCTCAGCCTCAAATATATGTATGCTTTATGCATATTATCCCACGTGTCACGCCTCCGACATGTAGGTCACTGACTCGTTAGGTTGAGTCGCGGGACCGAATTCGCGGGGTTTCACATGACCTCACCAGTTACAGGGTTGGCTACTACGCAAGATTTTCCATTCTAGGCGGTTCACACCCATCAGTGTTATAATAGATTCTATAGTAGTTTGGGAATTCATGTGTGTGGTTTTTTTTTCCCATGATGGTGCCAACACACATACTTTTTATCTATACCCCAACGATATAAATGGTACTCTATATCATCAAGTTTAATTTGCCCATTTGAATTCTGATAACTATTACACGGGCATGAAAAGTATTCACCGCCACCACCATTTGTCCGTACAAATTCTATAAAGTTCTTAACCCCGGCCAGGTATATGTCGTTCGATCTAACATCTTCTTCCATCCACTTTTTGTTAGGTGGGAGTACCATTCTACAACATAACAAAATGAGAAATGTTACTTGGAAGACGATTATCGACTTAAATTAAGACATTAGTAATATATGGTGTTACATTTGATCTGTCCACCTATAAAAGATCTTTGAATCTATCTAGGAAGGTTGCTACTAGTTCTTGTTATTTTCTACGTATACTATAATACCAGAGTACTAATAAATAATTAGTATATAACAGTACAAAACTATTAACATTGTTCTGAGCACATTACTAATATAGCATTATGAAACTCATTATATATAAAGAATAAAACATAAAAAATAGAGGGTTAAAAGAAGAAAAACAATTGCAGACCGAGGCTAGTATAAATCTATATGCTTGAGACAATTAGTGCCCCACACGGATGCTGATGGAGTAATGACGTTTGTCTCCCAGCCCAGTCTGGGTCAGTCGGTCGGACAGGCGGACAGCACGCACATGTGGGTGGGGTCTTGCTTGTGTCCTCCCCCTTTCACAAAAGTGGGTGCCCCTTGGGGCCCATACCCAAAGGTTAACCAAGGTATATAAGAGGCTTTTGAGGTTCTCATAACTTTCCAATGTGGGACTACACTTTTTACACAAGATTTGTTCCATTTCTAACTAGGTTACAAAAGGTTCAACTTCTCATTCATCCGAAATCGGTTTTGAGCAAATAAATACTCTATGAGCAACTACTCGACGAGAAGAACGCAACCCAATGATTTATTTTCATAAATCATATGTGGGTCCTACTCAAAATCATGCCTAAACATTGCTGGTCAAAACTGAGTTTTTCCAATAATCCCTCACATGAATGGAAATTAACTAAATGCAATATGAAGATGCAGACGATAAAGAGAGTAAACAATGAAAGTTACAGCATTAGGAGAGGTAGCTTGTGACTTTTAACCTTCCCTAGTGAGTTCCTATCGGATTTACTCACTGATCAATGAACATAGGTCTTGAACTGTTCAGCTTATAAGAGTAAACCAAGACAATAGAATTCTCATTGTTCCTTTCGAAGATCTTTGGTTCTTACGGTTGTGTTCATTTGGACCTCAACAACTCTTAGTATTCGTGAGTGCTTTTAGAGAATATAGCCTTTATAATTCTCATAGAAGCGGCCACATTTCTCACTCATAAAGGTGATTTCCCATTAAGATATGGGAATCATTAAAAGCATTGCTTATCCTAACACACATTATAGGAAATACTATTTCACATTTATACCATAACAATGAGTAGGAGACTTTAAAACTCCATAGTGTTACATTTGAATTTTACACAATTTTTGTTGTCCCTTTGAACCTAGATATTGGGATCTCCAGTCAGCTAGGTTGGGTTTCCATTATGAAAACTCATAGATTATAGGCATTAAACCCATTCCCCTCAATAATTTATCTACTTGCTCTTTTGGTAAACCTTTAGTAAACGGATCCGCAAGGTTATCTTTAGATTTTATGTAATCTATAGTAATTATTCCATTAGAGAGCAACTGCTTAACGGTATTATATCTACGATTTATATGTCGAGACTTACCATTATAAATATTACTCTGTGCCCTGCCAATTGCAGATTGGCTGTCACAATGTATACTTATTGCAGGCACATGTTTTTGTCAGATTGGAATATCCTCTAAAAAATTTCGAAGCCATTCTGCTTCATCTCCAGCTTTATCTAAAGCTATAAATTCAGATTTCATGGTTGATCAGGCTATACATGTTTGTTTTGAGGATTTCCAAGACACGGCTGCTCCACCAATTGTAAAGACATATCCACTTGTGGATTTTGAATATTTTGAATCTAAAATCCAATTGGCATCACTATATCCTTCTAACACTGCTGGATATTTAGTAAAATATAATCCATAGTATTTGGTGTACTTTAAATACCTTAAAATCTTGACTATCACTTTCCAATGGTCTTTCTCTGGATTACTTGTATATCTCCTCAATTTATTAACTGAATATGCTATGTCAGGCCGTGTACAATTCATGACATACATTAAACTCCCTATAATTCGTGCAAATTCTAATTGTGCTACGCCTTGGCCAACATTTTTCATTAAATGTAGGTTTGTATCTATAGGAATTTTTGATATATTGTTATCATTCTTGCTAGATTTTTCAAGAATTTTCTCAACATAATGTGATTGAGACAAAATCAATCCATCTGAAGTTCTAGCAATTTTTATTCCTAATATGACGTCCGCAGTACCTAAATCTTTCATATCGAAATTATTAGACAACATTTTCTTTGTAGCTTTAATAACATTGATATTACTACCTATTATAAGCATGTCACCTACATACAAACATACGATAACATATCCATGTTCTGTGATTTTTGCATAAACATACTTATCACATTTATTAATTTCAAACCCATTTGACATCATTACATTGTCAAATTTTTCATGTCATTGCTTCGATGCTTGCTTTAAATCATATAAAGATTTAACAAGCTTGCATACTTTCTTCTCTTGTCCAAAAGCTATAAATCCTTCGGGTTGTTCCATATAGATTTCTTCTTCTAACTCACCATTTAGAAAAGTAATTTTAACATCCATTTGATAAATTTTCAGAAAACAATAGGTGAACTTTAAAAATCTAAAATAAGCCTTCTGCTTGTCTAAAATTCGTGAAATTTTTACTGAAGATAGCTTAAGATGTATGAATCAGTAAAAACTGGAAGCACTTGATTTGGATCTAAAATAAGAAAGTTATGAAGGTTTTAGTTCAGACTATGCAGTGGAATCCGAGAATTTAATTTCGGAAAACAACTAAAACTCGATTAAGACATGAGAAATTCAGCGCAACTCATGCTAAATTCATCATAACAACAAGCTTCTCTACCGAAATCTCAATTTAACTAATTAACATTTAGATTTCATAATCCAAAACAGAACTTTAAGCAAAACCCTAGATTTTTGCTTCCAATCCTCTATCAACAAATCGTTTAGATTAAATGATGAACACCTTCACCAAAATTTTCGTTTTCCATTAGAACTCCACATTTTTCATCACCAAATTTCACCCAAAATAGAGAAAAAAGTGAAAATCTTACCTCAACATCAAAGTCAGACCTTAGACACTTCCTTTTCCACTATTAAACTCCTTCAACAACAAGATCTACACCAAAAATGAAGTAAACAAAAACCCTAAGTTACTACACTTCAAAATAGAAAAGAAATCAGACGATTTAGGGCTAAACATTTAACCGAAAAGAAAGAAAACGAAAGGGAGGGATGGAGGACGATCTTCTCACCTGATCCCCTCTCGATCTCTGCTTTCTCACTGCTTCTTCTTCTTCTTCTACTGCGCCTGCTGCTGCTGCTGCTGCTGCTTCCTCTTCCTTGCTAACGTCGGCAACAGCAGCTGCTTCTTCCTCCTTGCAGCAGCTGATGACAGCTGCTGCTGCTACCTCTCTCTCTCTCACTCCCTCAACGATTCTCTCTCACTCTCTCCCAGTTCCTATCCAACTTTCTCTCTCTTTCTCTCTAACTCTCTCCTCTCAACGCACTCCCTCATCTCTCTTTTTTTTTCTTTCTTTTCTTTTTTTCTTTTTTTTTTATCAGCAGAGCAGCTGATTGGGGATAAGGGGCGGTGGGTTAAAACCGATTGGGGGAGAGGGGTGGTGATGGGTTTAATTTTGGGTCACGGGCTGGGCCGCGGGTCAGGCCAGCCCATATCCCCCAAAACTAGCTAAAAATCCCTTTTCTTTTGTTTTGTTTTGTTTTTATTTTTAACTCACTTCTCAGCCTCAAATATATGTATGCTTTATGCATATTATCCCACGTGTCACGCCTCCGACATGTAGGTCACTGACTCGTTAGGTTGAGTCGCGGGACCGAATTCGCGGGGTTTCACATGACCTCACCAGTTACAGGGTTGGCTACTACGCAAGATTTTCCATTCTAGGCGGTTCACACCCATCAGTGTTATAATAGATTCTATAGTAGTTTGGGAATTCATGTGTGTGGTTTTTTTTTCCCATGATGGTGCCAACACACATACTTTTTATCTATACCCCAACGATATAAATGGTACTCTATATCATCAAGTTTAATTTGCCCATTTGAATTCTGATAACTATTACACGGGCATGAAAAGTATTCACCGCCACCACCATTTGTCCGTACAAATTCTATAAAGTTCTTAACCCCGGCCAGGTATATGTCGTTCGATCTAACATCTTCTTCCATCCACTTTTTGTTAGGTGGGAGTACCATTCTACAACATAACAAAATGAGAAATGTTACTTGGAAGACGATTATCGACTTAAATTAAGACATTAGTAATATATGGTGTTACATTTGATCTGTCCACCTATAAAAGATCTTTGAATCTATCTAGGAAGGTTGCTACTAGTTCTTGTTATTTTCTACGTATACTATAATACCAGAGTACTAATAAATAATTAGTATATAACAGTACAAAACTATTAACATTGTTCTGAGCACAGTACTAATATAGCATTATGAAACTCATTATATATAAAGAATAAAACATGAAAAATAGAGGGTTAAAAGAAGAAAAACAATTGTAGACCGAGGCTAGTATAAATCTATATGCTTGAGACAATTAGTGCCCCACACGGATGCTGATGCAGTAATGACGTTTGTCTCCTAGCCCAGTCTGGGTCAGTCGGTCGGACAGGCGGACAACACGCACGTGTGTGTGGGGTCTTGCTTGTGTCCTCCCCCTTTCACAAAAGTGGGTGCCCCTTGGGGCCTATACCCAAAGGTTAACCAAGGTATATAAGAGGCTTTTGAGGTTCTCATAACTTTCCAATGTGGGACTACACTTTTTACACAAGATTTGTTCTATTTCTAACTAGGTTACAAAAGGTTCAACTTTTCATTCATCCGAAATCGGTTTTGAGCAAATAAATACTCTATGAGCAACTACTCGACGAGAAGAACGCAACCCAATGATTTATTTTCATAAATCATATGTGGGTCCTACTCAAAATCATGCCTAAACATTGCTGGTCAAAACTGAGTTTTTCCAATAATCCCTCACATGAATAGAAATTGACTAAATGCAATATGAAGATGCAGACGATAAAGAGAGTAAACAATGAAAGTTACAGCATTAGGAGAGGTAGCTTGTGACTTTTAACCTTCCCTAGTGAGTTCCTATCGGATTTACTCACTGATCAATGAACATAGGTCTTGAACTGTTCAGCTTATAAGAGTAAACCAAGACAATAGAATTCTCATTGTTCCTTTCGAAGATCTTTGGTTCTTACGGTTGTGTTCATTTGGACCTCAACAACTCTTAGTATTCGTGAGTGCTTTTAGAGAATATAGCCTTTATAATTCTCATAGAAGCGGCCACATTTCTCACTCATAAAGGTGATTTCCCATTAAGATATGGGAATCATTAAAAGCATTGCTTATCCTAACACACATTATAGGAAATACTATTTCACATTTATACCATAACAATGAGTAGGAGACTTTAAAACTCCATAGTGTTACATTTGAATTTTACACAATTTTTGTTGTCCCTTTGAACCTAGATATTGGGATCTCCAGTCAGCTAGGTTGGGTTTCCATTATGAAAACTCATAGATTATAGGCATTAAACCCATTCCCCTCAATAATTTATCTACTTGCTCTTTTGGTAAACCTTTAGTAAACGGATCCGCAAGGTTATCTTTAGATTTTATGTAATCTATAGTAATTATTCCATTAGAGAGCAACTGCTTAACGGTATTATATCTACGATTTATATGTCGAGACTTACCATTATAAATATTACTCTGTGCCCTGCCAATTGCAGATTGGCTGTCACAATGTATACTTATTGCAGGCACATGTTTTTGTCAGATTGGAATATCCTCTAAAAAATTTCGAAGCCATTCTGCTTCATCTCCAGCTTTATCTAAAGCTATAAATTCAGATTTCATGGTTGATCAGGCTATACATGTTTGTTTTGAGGATTTCCAAGACACGGCTGCTCCACCAATTGTAAAGACATATCCACTTGTGGATTTTGAATATTTTGAATCTAAAATCCAATTGGCATCACTATATCCTTCTAACACTGCTGGATATTTAGTAAAATATAATCCATAGTATTTGGTGTACTTTAAATACCTTAAAATCTTGACTATCACTTTCCAATGGTCTTTCTCTGGATTACTTGTATATCTCCTCAATTTATTAACTGAATATGCTATGTCAGGCCGTGTACAATTCATGACATACATTAAACTCCCTATAATTCGTGCAAATTCTAATTGTGCTACGCCTTGGCCAACATTTTTCATTAAATGTAGGTTTGTATCTATAGGAATTTTTGATATATTGTTATCATTCTTGCTAGATTTTTCAAGAATTTTCTCAACATAATGTGATTGAGACAAAATCAATCCATCTGAAGTTCTAGCAATTTTTATTCCTAATATGACGTCCGCAGTACCTAAATCTTTCATATCGAAATTATTAGACAACATTTTCTTTGTAGCTTTAATAACATTGATATTACTACCTATTATAAGCATGTCACCTACATACAAACATACGATAACATATCCATGTTCTGTGATTTTTGCATAAACATACTTATCACATTTATTAATTTCAAACCCATTTGACATCATTACATTGTCAAATTTTTCATGTCATTGCTTCGATGCTTGCTTTAAATCATATAAAGATTTAACAAGCTTGCATACTTTCTTCTCTTGTCCAAAAGCTATAAATCCTTCGGGTTGTTCCATATAGATTTCTTCTTCTAACTCACCATTTAGAAAAGTAATTTTAACATCCATTTGATAAATTTTCAAATTATGTAATACTGCAATTGCTATTAACATTCGAATTGATGTTATTTTCGTAACTGGGGAATACGTATCAAAGTAATCTAATCTTTCTTTTTGTCTGAACCCTTTAGCCACTAGTTTGGTTTTTTATTTGTCAATGGAACCATCTGGCTTCATTTTTCTTTTGAAAATCCATTTACAACCAAGAGGTTTATTTCCTAGTGGAAGATCCACTAGTTCCCAAGTATGGTTTTGCATTATGGATTATATTTCACTATTAATAGCCTCTTTCCATAATGGAGCTTCTGGAGTTGACATTGCTTCTTTAAAATTTTGAGGCTCATTTTCTAATAAAAATGTTAGAAAATCAGGACCAAAAGACTTAGAGGTCTTAGCCCTCTCACTTCGTCTTATTTCTGATTCTTATACTTGGTGTTCATTTTCTATACCTTCTTGAATTGTATTTTCTTAATCATTGCTCTCATTATTTATAATAGAATCGTAAGTTCTTTTAAGAGAATCTTTTCCTTGTCTTTCTTTACATGGAAATAAATCTTCAAAGGATGAAGCATTCCTTGATTCAATAATTGTAATTACATGTATATCTGAGATTTCATATTTGTGTACAAGAAATTGATAGGCACTACTATTTTCTGCATATCCTATGAAAATACAATCAACATTTTTAGGTCTTATTTTAATCCTTTTAGGAATAGAAACTACTACTTTGGCTAAACACCCCCACACTTTGAGATATTTATGGGAAGGCTTTCTTCCTTTCCAAAGTTCATAAGGTGTTTTATCCTTTTTCTTGTGGGATAACTTATTCAAAATGTAATTTGCAGTTAGTAATGCATACCCCCACAAGTTCTAAGGTAATCCAAAACTTAATAACAATACATTCATCATCTCTTTTAGAGTAAGATTTTTACGTCCTGCGACTCCATTTTGTTGGGGTGAATATGGAGCTACAGTTTGATGAATTATTCCAAATTCAGAACATAACTCTGCAAAAGGTGATTCATATTCCCCTCCTCTGTCACTTCTTAGAACTTTTATCTTTTTTCTTGTTGGTTTTCAACCTCATTTTTGTAATGTTTAAACATTTATATTGCTTCATCTTTGCTTCTTAGCAAATATACATGACAGTACCTAGTACAGTCATCAATAAAAGTGATAAAATACTTTTTACCTGCCCTAGTTTGTACTATTTTTAGGTCACAGATATCACTATGAATTAATTCAAGTGGTTCTGTAGTTCTATCAATTAACTGAAATGGTGTTTTAATTAATTTTGCCTCTACACAAATTTCACATTTATGATTTGAGTCAATTTCAAAATTAGGTAGAAGGTCCATGTTGATTCATCTTCTTAAAGAATTATAATTAACATGTCCTAACCTTCCATGCCAAACATTAAATAACTCAAGCATATACGCAGAACTGTTAACTTTATTGATAGTAGGGATTATAGTCATTACATTCATCTTAAAAAGTCCATCATTGAGATATGCTTTTCCTACATACATCCCATTCTTAGTTAACACAAATTTGTCAGAAACAAAAGCCAATTTAAAACCATTTTTGGACAGAAGGAATCCTGACACCAGATTCTTTCGAATATCAGGAACATGAAGCACATTTTTGAGAGTCGGTTATTTCCCTGAGGTCATCTTCAGCACGACCTTCCCTTGCCCTTCAACCTTCGAAGTTGATGAGTTTCCATGAATAGATTTTCCCCATTAACTGCTTGATAGGTAGTAAACATCATCTTGTCTGCATAAATGTGGCGAGTAGCACCAGTGTCTACCCACCATTCTCAAGGATTGCCAACCAAATTAACTTTAGAAACAACTGCAGATAGGTTCATATCCAAAACATCAGCAACCAGCTTTTCGGCTTCAGTCATGTTCACTTCAGAATTCTTCTTCTTGGAGTTGTCATTTCCATTCTTGTTGCGGCAGTCCTTAGCACAATGCCCATATTTGTTGTAGTTGTAGCATTTGCCCTTGCATTTCTTGAAGGAACCTTGATTCTTGCGTGAACCAGCAACATATTTTCTTTTCTTGTCCACTTTCTGTCCTCCCTCGACAATGTTAGCCTTGGATTCATTACTTTGTTTCTCAGAATTCATTTCAGCAGTACGACTGTCTTCTTCGACTCTAAGTTTCAAGATCAGATCCTCAAGGTCCATTTCCTTATGCTTGTCTTAAGGTAGTTTTTGAAGTCCTTCCACGAAGGAGGTAACTTCATTATTATGGCAGCCACTTGAAAAGATTCATTGATCTCCATCTTTTCAGATTTGAGTTCATTAAGAACAAGTTGGAATTATGAAAGTTGAGTCATAACAATTTTATGATCAGTCATTTTAAAATCCAAAAATCTGCCAATAATGAATTTCTTCATTCCGGCATCTTCAGATTTATATTTCTTTTCTAGGGATTCGCACAACTCTTTTGATGTTTTTATTGGACTATAAACATTATACAACGAATTATCCAAACTATTTAGAATGTAATTCTTGCAAAGGAAATCGGCATGTTTCCATGCCTCAACTGCAGCAATAGATTGCGTATCTTTTTCTTGTTCGGAAAGAGAAGGGCAATCTTCGTACATGAGCCTTGCAAGATTGAGTCGTGAGATAGAACAGCATCTTTTCCTGCCATCTCTTAAAATCAAAACCACTAAATTTTTCTAGTTTTTTCGCGGGGCTAACATGAGTAGGAGTAGGATCTTCAATCGCAGAAGCCATTGTTTTCTATCTGTATAACCAAAGAGATATTACGTCAGTATAATTAAATAACAAGATAATTGTAACGCCCTGTAACCCAACTCACGGGACATTACCATCAGTCCACAATGAGACTCAAATCTAGCAGAGTCTCCCCTGTAAACTAAACACAGTGCATATAGACGGAAATACACAGCGGAAGCATATAAAACTAAAAGCATGCACAAATTTTGTCGCCTATTTTTTTTTTCTACTGAAATCCCAACAACATGGGACCAGGAAAGACTCGTCAAATGAACATTGACTAAAGTTATCCCATCCTCTAAGTCACCTGCAATTAACTATGATATTCATTCTTTCACTCAACATAGATGTGAAACCCCATTAATAATAATAATAATAATAAAAATAAAAGCAAACAAACAAAAAAAAGGGAGAGAGGAATTCTAGCTTGGTTTGGGGGACACGGGCTGGCCCGACCCGCGACCCAGCCCGTGACCCGAACCCGCCACCTCCCTCTCCCCCAATCAGCTTAGTGCTAATCTTTTAAAAAAATAAAAATAAAATAAAATAAAAAAAATGTAAGAGAGAAAAAGAGAGTAAAAGAGAGACTGTGAGAGAGGGAGTGAGAGAGATCGTGAGCGAGAGACTGAAAGAGAGTGAGAGAGAGACAGTGAGAGAGAGATCGTAAGGGAGAGACTGAAAGAGAGTGAGAGGGACTGTGAGAGAGAAAGAAAAGAGAAGGGAGAGGAGAGTAGAGGGACAGGGAGCTGTTAGAGAGGGAGAAGAAGAAGACAGCAGCAGCTGCTGTCCACACCGGGAAGAAGAGCAGCTGCTGCCAGCGAAGAAGAAGAAGAAGAAGAAGAAGAAGAAGGAAGAAGGAGGAAGAAGGAGGAGAAAGGAGAAGAAGAAGAAAGGAAGAAAAGGGTTGCTCCTTGGGTAAGATTTTCTAACCCATTTCACCCCCATTTCAGCTGAATTCCTGAGTTAATAACTTAGGTTTTTTTTTGTTCAACATGCATGCTAGTGTAGATCTTGGTATTTTGGAGCTTAATGGTGGAAGAGGGGATGAGATGGGCTAATATTTTTGTGTTAAGGTGAGAAATCAGCACTCTAATATTGTAGATCTTGAAATTTTTGTGATGTAAATTGGAGTTTTTAGAAGAAAACGAAATTTCCTCATGAACTAGAAATGTTAGATGGATGGGTTGAAGATTTGATATGAATACATGGTTTTTATGATCTAATTTCCCCCATTTTGATGCCTGCAAGTGGAGACTTAAACTTGATGAGATTATGGTGACTTGTCTTTGTATAGCTTGTGAATGTTGATAGAAAGAAAAATTTGATTTTCAAGGTAAATAAATTTGATGGTGAAACCTATACTATTGGGGATTCATAAGATTATGATAAATCATGACTTTAATTGATGAGAAGACATTAACAACTTGATGAGCTGATTTTTCTCTAGTTTCATATTAAAATGAGGTTTGATTTACTCTTGAACTTAAAAGAGACCCGATGAACCGTTTTAGGCATTTGGGGGTAAAGATGACCTTATTTATCTTTAGTTTTAATAATGGTTCCTTGAAGTTGTTGCTATAATGAGTAAAGAGTTTGGAACTATTCATATTTTAGAAATCCATTTGTGCTTATAGTTATAGTGTAAAAGTACCTTATTTGGAGTTAAATTGGAATGGTAGAGGGTGACTAAATGGCTTTAGTTTTGTTTTCATATCTTTACTTGAAAAGGGTAGAGTTGGTAATGGGAAATATGAAATGGATCTTGTGTGATATTGATGGATGATGGGAAACACAAGGAAATTCAAAATATACTAGTTAGTGATGAACCTGAAGTTCATGAAGGGTTTTATAGACTAGTTTTGCTCATTTTGGACTGACTCTGTTAATTTTAAGTAACGAATTAGTTAAATGGTATAAGTATCTTGGTTGAGCTTGAATTAGAGTGGTGATAGATTAGATGCTTACAATGGGTGCTTATAGCTCTTGCCTTTGAGAATTAGTATGATGTTAATGAATTGAATTGGACTCG
Source organism: Macleaya cordata (assembly GCA_002174775.1). Lineage (NCBI taxonomy): Eukaryota > Viridiplantae > Streptophyta > Magnoliopsida > Ranunculales > Papaveraceae > Macleaya > Macleaya cordata. Next base: position 27,156 of record MVGT01000801.1, read on the forward strand.
AGTTGTATAAGAAAAATTTGAGGTTATAGATGTAGGAGTGTTGGAGATTCAATTATAAATCAACTTGGTTATGTTAGACCAGGAATCTAGGTGATTATGGATAAATCTAAGCCTAAGATGGTCCGGTTTACCTATTTTTGGATTTTTGAGGATTTCTAGTTTATGGGAGGATTATGGTAAAGTTAACTTAATCGATGCTTTTAAGTGATATATAGTTTTGACTTGTCTCTTGGTAAAAAAAAATAGATGATTAGGGACTCTTGAAGTAGGAGTAGTTCGAATCCTACTAACTCGTGAGGGTTAGAGATGTATTCAAGTCATTGGCGTTTCTTAATTTTAATTTTATTGTTCCTCTTGTACCTATTCGACTTTTGGTTCTAAGTACTAGAACCTGATTCTGTCTTTTGTTTCTTTGTCTAGCTGGTGAGCTGGGCGTTGCTGACTCTCTAGTTGAGGAGAATCAGTTCCTGTACCGCTAGAGGTAGGTGGTCAATTCATCTTAATAACACCCAACCATTTTAAATGCATGTTTCAAACTGTTATGTATGTACTTTTGTATGCAAGGCATGGCATGAAATTTATAGATAACAACTTATGTTATGAAGAAAGCATTGAGAAACTGATTTTAATATGGAAATATGCATGCTTGACCTTATATCATGTTTATGAAATATTTCTCGTGGTTTGTGAACAAAAGTAACTTCAATTTTACTATCATGATTTATGTGGATGAAATCAAGGCTATGTTTAGAAAACCATATTTTACATGTGGAGATGAAACCATGTTTGATATATTGAAAACCTTTGGAAGATACGAAAATTTGTTTTATCGAGTGTTTCCTCGATGTGAAACCCAACTTTGGAAAACGTGACAAAAGGAAATTCTGTCCGTGATCGCCTAAAGACGTTAGTGGCATCTCACTACCGGGCTTGATAGGGTTCACGAAGACACGGAGAACCGTGTATGCCTTAGGTGGACTGGTGCCTGTGTTATTTCCACTCGGATTCCCGCCCGAGTGATCTGTGAGTTGGCATGTCATGGTTCCACGGACTTGGTGTGCGAGTTAGCTTGACAAGGTTCCCTCATCCTTACGAGGGTGGGCGTGTTGTCTTGCTATGGTTCTGCGACCTACGTAGGTGAGCGAGTTTGCTTGCCATGGTTCCGCGACCTACGTGGTTGAGCGAGTTGGCTTACCAGGGATCCTCACCCTTACAAGGGTGGGTGAGTTGGCTTTCCATAGTTCCTCACCCTTAGGACCAATTACACTTGTTGTATGTGGATTTCAAAAGAGATGAATTTTCAAGAGGGGATTTCTATAAAAAGGACATTGGTTTCAAAAGGGTTCTTCCAAAATAGTTTTCGAACCTTAACTTAAAAGACACACAACCTATATATATACTACTATATGTTATCACTAAGGTAAGCTTGTGAAAGGTTGGAGACTCTCTTCAAGGATGGTGGATCATGCTTATCCGGATGTGGTACACCATCTGAGACTTTGCTAGGTGTTTTTATCTTCAGGGCGGTATGGGACGTCAGGGAGACAGGTACAACTAGGAAAGTCTGGGAAGTCACGATTATTTCCTGGTAAACTATGTGTTGTGGTGGTGTTGAGTAACTAGTTTAGTTGAGGTTCGCATGCCTGCCCGAAGGGTGTTAGATGCGGGGGAAAGTTATCGGGGAACCTTCTTTGGATTAGTTGGGGGCCCTTGTCTAGTCTGCAGTCGTCAAATTGTACGCACGTAGTATCCGATCTTGAAATAACTCTGACTGGGGTAACCCGGTCGTGTTCCTTGGCTATGCTAGCAGAAGTACACTGCCATTGTATGTATATGTATATGCAGGATTGTCTTTGATGTTTCAATCAGTTTATGTTATGCATTGCTTTAGAAAGGTTTCTGAATCGTTTATCGGATTAATCGCTGCATGTGACGATATTAGGATGGTTGATCTACCTACTGAGTTTCTCACCTAATTATTTTTCGTGGTTTTACAGTTGATGTTTGAGGATCGAGATAAGATCCTTAGTGGTGCTGTGACGAAGTTTTCTTGGCGAGGGATTCCTTGTTTTTGGGTTTGATGTAGGTTTCCCTCTCTTCAGTCACAGCGGACGTGTTACTATTTCTAATCCTTTTCTTGAGACTTATGTTTTATGGCTCAGTTGTGAGTTTGATGTTACTTTTATTTTATATGAATACAACTCATACTTTATCTTTTTCACGATATATATATTTTGACAAAAATAACAACGTAACTATATATCATATCACAATTATATCCATGTTAAATGAAAGATTGAATGTCGTAGTTATTTGCAGGTTTCTCCTGGTCCTACATCGTTGGGATTTCAATTGAGTTGACAAAAAAAATCGGTGGCAATTTTAGTGCATACCCTTAGTTTTTTTTGCTTCCGCTGTGTATATTTCGTATGCATTGTGTTTATTAGGTGACAAAAGGTCCAGTTTACAGGGGAGACTCTGCTGGATTTGAGTCTCGTTGTAGACTGATGGTAATGTCCCTTATTTTGGGGTACGAGGCGTTACAATAGATATATTGTGATATAATATATAGTTATGTTTGTTGTTTCCTATCGTAATATATATAGTGAGAAAAAGATAAAGTAAAAGTCGCATTCATATAAAAACAAAAGTAACATAAGGCTCACAACCCGAGCCATAAAACATAAGTCTCAAAGTAAAAGAAATATAGGTAGAAAATCATCCACTGTGACTGAAAAGAGGGAGACCTACATCCACCACAAAATAAGGAATCCCTCGCCCAGTAAATCGCGTCACAGCGCCACTAAGGATCCTAACTCGATCCTCAAACGTCAACTGTAAAACTACGAGAATGATTGGGTGAGAAACTCAGTAGGTAAGTCAACCATCCTAATACCATCACATGCAGCGGTTAATCCGATAAAAAGTTCATAAGCATTTATAAAGCAATGCATAGTATATAGTTGATTGAAAATGTTCGAAAGGAATCCTGCACATATATATACAAACAATGGTAGTGCATTTCTTCTAGCATAGCTAAGGAACATGACTAGAGTAAATCCTAGTCAGATCAACACTAGTGTTCGGATACCCTCGACAGACACTGGTAAGCCACGTGTCTGAATACCTTCAACAGACAATGCAGCAAAGTAGTATCCGGATACCCTCAACGGACAACATACGCATAAGTAGATCAACACCAGTGTCCGGATACCCTCGACAGACACTGGTAAGCTACGTGTCTGGATACCCTCAACAGACAACGTAGTTCAAGTAACGTCCGGATACCCTAAACGGACATGTCCGGATACCCTCGACGGACAAAGCGCGCATAAGTCGACGACTGCAGACTAAATACGGGCCCCTATTAATTTAGAGAAAGAGCTCCTCACTCCCCTCTCGCGTCTAACACCCATCGGGCAAGCGTGTGAATCCTCAGCTAAACTAGCTACTCAACACCACCAACAAACATGGCTTACTAAGAAATGATCATGACTTCCTAGACTTCAATAGATGCACCCATCTCTTTGGCGTCCCATTCCACCAGAGAGGTAAGAACTCCTAGCGATGTCTCAGATGACGTGTCGCTTCCGGTCCATAACTCTTCATCCTATAGGAAGTCTCTAACCTTTCATTGTCTTGCCTTGATAATAGAGTATACTTAATATATATGTCTTGTTTATTTTAAGTTAAAGTTCGAAAACCATTTTGAAATCCTTTTGAAAACTGATATTCTTTTGGATAATAATTTCCTTTTTAAAATCCATCTTTTTGAAAACTCATACATCACGATAGCAGGTGCGACTAGCCCTAAAGGTCTAGTCTACCAAAAGCTTAAACAACTACCTTGGCATCAAGAAAATCCATCATGCACGGAAACTTAAAACAAAGTCCCACGATTTCAAAGGCTTCTCAAAACACCACAAAACATGAATTCCAGCATAAACTTCATATCCTTGCATAAGACATGTTTTACAAAATCAAAGGTCATTGTGAATCACCATTCATGTGAAATGTTCGTAAAATATGATAATTTGTTAAGCATGCATTATTTGTCATAACAAGCATTTTCCAAGTAAAATACAATAACAAGTTCTAAAGTTTTCTCCATCACGATTATCCCTTGTTATCTAAAGTCACATGCCATGCCTTGGATACAAAATATATACATATTAGTTCGAAACATGCATTTAAAAATGGTTAGGTGTTATTAAGATGAATTTACCACCTACCTCAATGATAAAGAAACTTAGGACTCAGATCACCCAAACCATTCGACCCTCCTAACTCGGAACCTAGAGAAAACAAGCAAGATAACAAACATTAGGTCCTAATACTTAGAACCAAAGAAATTTCAAAATAAAGATAAATAGAGTGCCAGAGTCTCAAACTCAAACACCCAAAAGCATGAAGGTTAAGAAAAACCACAGTATTGGGTTCCTAAGAGTTTAGAAATCCTATACTAAAGTTTCAAGGCTTGGTTATGGCTCTTAAAACCTTACGAAACAACAAGAACAAATCACAACAAATAAACCATAAGTCAAAAGTCAGAGACTATATACCTTTTAGAAAGGACTTTCAAATATATTTTAAGATAAGTAAACTTAGAATTTATTGGAAACATCCAGTAAACTAGATCTACCAAAAAATAGCCTCAGATAAGAAATCAAGAAAATAGAACAGTTTTAGGAGACTAATCGCTACAGATTGTAGGAAACTCGAAAAATATTAAAACCAAAGCATTGGAAAGATAACACCTAGACTTTCAATGAATACGTCAAAATCATAAAATAATTCGAGATATGAGAAAAATGTTGATTAACAATATGTTTAGCAGGAATATCAGGTTTTCATACAAGAGTAGTTGAAGTTTGGAAATCTATAATTAGCTGTAAACTTGTCCAAAAATCATGAAATGTTTACTGCAAATACTTTAAGATGTTATGAATCAGTAGGATTTGGAAGCACACAATTTGGAGTTAAAATGAGAAAGTTATGTAAATTTTAGTACATGCTGCGCAATTAAATCCGAGAATTCAAACTCGAGAAGACAACTCAACTTCGATTAAAACGTTAGAAAATCAACATGACGTATGAAAACACGCCAACCAAAAGCATCCACAACTGATTTCAAAAGGAAGTTCCAACCATAACAGAATTTACAACACTAGATTCATTTCTTATAACCAAAATTTACAAGGTTAGATCACTAAACTTTACCTTTTCAAGCATTTACTCCACAAAAATCTAAATAGAAGTTAAGGTTATATCCATTACCTGAAATAGATGGGTTCACCTCCAAAAACTACTCCCAAACTTCAGTAGCAACATCCAAACATCTTTCCTACACCAGATTTTGTTTTCCATGAAAACCACTAAACATACAACCTTAAATAACTTGATTTCAACTCAAATTTGAAAGGAAACTCATCTTAGATGATTAATAACTTGAAACAACTTCTAAAGCACCTCTTAAAATATAGATAAAGCTCCAAGATCTGTCCTACAACATTAATTTTC
>MVGT01000801.1:33400-79402 GCA_002174775.1 Macleaya cordata
TTTCTTGTTTTTTTTGATCAGCAGAGCAGCTGATTGGGGGAGAGGGGTGGTGACGGGTTAAATTTTGGGTCACGGGCTGGGCCGCGGGTCAGGCCAGCCCGTGTCCCACAAACCTAGCTAAGAACAATTTATTTATTTTTAACTCAATCTCCAAATTGTTCTCCCTTTATTTTATTTTTTTATTTTTATTTTTTTTAACTCACTTCTCAGCCTCAAATATGTGTGTGCTTTACGCATATCGTCCCAAGTGTTCCGCCTTTGATACGTAAGTCATTGACTCGTTAGGTCGAGTGGCGGGACTCATATTTTCAACTTGGTTACAAAAGGTATAATTTCTCATTCATCCGAAATCGGTTTTGAGCAAATAAACACTCTACGAGCAACTACTCGACGAGAGGAACGCAACCCAATGATTTATTTTATAAATTATATGTGGTTCCCACTTAAAATCATGCCTAAACATTGCTGGTCAAAACTGAGTTTTTCCAACAGTTCTAAACGAAACTTAACCATTTTTAGCCAAAAGCATTATTCAACAGATATGTTGTAGTATACATAAAGTAGATCTTTCATAAGAGAAATGGTCTACAAATATACTAAAATTGAACTTCATATAAACCAAAATATTCTTGTAATCATAATAAAAGAAAGAACTTGCTAAAAAATCAATATTAAGGCCCTACGCGTGTACTACAAGTAATGGATGGCTGGTATTACAAAGTAAATGATTAATTGCCAAGAAAATATTTGCATTGAAGTTTTGTAGAACACTTAAGAAAAGTTTTGGTGCTAAAAAAGAAATCTTTACTATTATAAGGGGCCCGCCCCATCTACATTGTGGCTGGAATGAGCCCCTTAAGCCACTTAAGTTTTTGGAAAAGAAAGGAGAGAGAAAGAGATATAAGTTAAGAGAGAGAAGAGTCGTATTCAAGTAAGCTATTAAATAGTGGGTCGTTGCTACAGTTGAGCTGTAGTAACGTCCTCAGGGTTTTTTATTTTTCAAAAATATCCTTTCCATTTATAAGATATTACATCATACTAAAATTCATTTTTTCCTTCCATCTAATTTTCTCATCAATATTTATTTATTTATACCAAGTTTACACCTGCCAATAGGGCACATAGAGTTGATGCAAGGGCTTATTTTTTATAAGGATAATTTTATCATCATGTCGGTTCCACAAATTAGTGTCAAAGAGGTGTAAGTGTAGTATTACTAGAGAAAATAGGGTGTCACCTTCTAATGTGCGTGTCTAAATGTTCCACCTACCTTCTAAGGCATGTCTCCAACATATATTGCCCATACACTTACACCCTATATACAAGTTCACATGGAAAATATTAAAGGGATAATTTTATGCGGCGATGATCTCCACCTCATTTCTTTAAAAATTAATACGAATATAGACCCTTAAATACTTCTAAATCAACTAGGATTTCTAAAAGACAAATTTGACTAGGAATTGGTAAATAAAAACCCAAAACTACCAAAGCACGAATTTTACAAAAAATAGTAAAATTCTAGTTTTTCAAGTAAATAAAAATTACTAATCAAAAGAAGCTAAATGCCCAAAACGGCACCCTAAAAGGACTCTTAAATAAGAAGTTATTAACTAAAAGAAACTTTCCTAAAATAGCAAAAATGCGAATTTCGAAGCCTAAACGATGGAATTTAGCCTCCTCCAACATATTTTAACGATGTTGGGTCCCGGGCCTCAAAATACGTCATTGCTATATTGTGTATGTCATCAGGAGGCCTCTTGTATTATTTAAAATCTTGAAGAAAAGGAAGACTTAGGGCTTGTTTGTTTTTATTTAAGCGAACTGAGACGGAATGTACTTAAATTGAGTGCACTGACACTGACTGAACTGATATAGAGTGAACTAAAACTAAAAACTGTTTGTTTTCTAACATGAATGCTTTTAATAAGTTGTATCTGAGATGATATTTTGACACTTTTATCCTTATTAATAATATTGTAAGCGCTTAGATAAATTGATCATCTCTCTTCCTTATCTCCTCTTTGTAATTTTTTTATCTTTTCATGATGATCTTTTAGTATTCATCTAAGTACCGATTGTAATAATTATTATTTAACTAAAGTGCAATATCATAATTCATACGAAATGAATTCAACACTATCAAGAAATAACATAATATTCTTACAATTTAGAAAGACTTTAATAGGATATGTATATATTAGTTAAATCTATATATAATTGGCCCAACAATGAGAAGGTAAAAGACTACAATAATACCTTTTACTGATAAAAAGAAGTCAAATTTCACTGAAGTTATTTTTTGGAGTTTAAGGAACTAATTAAAATAATAGAAAAGTGAGGGGGTTGAGGTTTCAGGATCAAAAGTGTGTAAACATAAACGTTTTTTAAGGTTTGAGAATGAAAAGAAAAAAATTCTGATAAAAAAAGGATCAAAAGAGAGGGTATGAAGGCCATTTATGCTAATTGGCTGAAAAAAAAAAGTAAAATAAATTGTAAGAGTGAACACATTATTACTGCATGAGCACGTACAAAAGAAACCCCATAAATTGAGTTTATCAATTTTAGAAACCTCGATCTTTTGAATCTATTATGAATAGATTACAGGTGTGGTTCCTTATGAAAACTGGTAGCTCAAATTGTAACAATATTTCTAAAACGGTCCACTTTTTGCCTTGGAAGAAAGAATTGTGGAGATGAAGAAGCTTGGGAAGATGATGATCATCACATGGATTTTGTGAAGGTGTAGTAGAGCAAGGGTTTTTGGTGCTCGATTTTGTAAAAATAAGGGTTGAATCCTAGTTATAATCGAGAAGGCCATAAGTGTTATTTTCAAGATATGGTGAGGGCATGAACGCCATTGTAACTCATCTCAGCTATTTAGCACCATTTAAGTGGCAAATTTGTGCTGATAAATTCTAGATATTTCAGAGGCTTTCAGCTTTCATTTAGTGACCTAAAGATAAAAACAAACAACTCTGAATGGTGAAATGGCTCATTTCAGCACCCATTTTAGCATTCAGTACTTATTTCAGCGAGAAAAAAAAACGACCTCTTATTGATTAGGGGTTATGAGGAAAAAGAAAAACCCCAATATGAGGTCGTGTTTTCACTTCGACCCTAGGCAACACAAAAATTTTAAATTTAACCCAATTAGCATACTGTTAGCCCACCATTAGCATATTGTTTACATTCCGTTAGCATATTGTTTACATTTGGTTAGTATACTGTTAATTAGCATATTGAGTGGACTAAATTTAAAAAACCAAACTTGGTTAGGTGGAAGGTGAAACCGTAGGGGTTAATTAAATCCAAATTCTATGTATTGATTACTAGTTATTATGATGCTCATTTTTTTAAATTCTTGTTAATGCAAAATAAAATCACATAATGTAGTTTCTTTTATAGTGTAATGAGTACAACCTAAGTCATAGAACAAGCATTCAAAACACTACAAAATAATAACCACATATATACTATGCAATAGATTGATCCATCCATGTTCGACACAAAAAGTTTAATGATGAGGTCGAGTTTTCTAGCATAATTAATTATAAAGAACTGGAAAAAAAAGTAAAAGAAATAAGAGCCTGTGAGCATTGTATCAATGTCGAAAAAATCTATTAACAATAGGAAGATATTTGTGATGGGAATTATTACCAGAAAATTAGTAATAACACAAATAAAAAAACAAAAAAAAAAACATAAAAGAGATAGAGCCTGTGAGCATTGTATGAATGTTAAAAAGATGCATTAATAATATCCAGATATTAGTAAGGGGAATTATTCCCCCAAATCTTTTATTAGTTGATTTGTGTCCTGTAAAAAAAACCATTAAGAAAACTAATTTAATAATAAAAAAATATAGAAGATGGATTGATTTCAGAGGACACTTTAGTAAAATTTAGAGAAGATAAAAATAAAATTGCAATTGTTTTAAAAATAATTGAGATTTAATAGAGGTTTTTACGGAAAGAAAGAGGAGGAGAAAATTGTGGTGAGTTTTGAAGAATGTATGAAAGGGGAAAATATGGGAAGAATCGTTTGCGAGGGGGAGAGAATCATGGGGTGAGAAAAGACTAAAATATCTCTTTTAAGAAAGTTTATCAAGGGCTAAAAAATGAGATTTTAGTGAGAGTGGGAGAGAGATATGGACAGAAAAGTGAAAATTGAGTAAGTAGTTAGGGAGAGATTTTAGGGATAGTTTAGGAAGAGAGAAAGTGAGAGAAAATCATGGAAGAGATTTAATTTTCTTTATAATAGTGGAACGGTTATATTTTGGTGAGAATAAAATTACTAACTTATCCTTTTTTCAGGGGCGAAAGATGACTATTATACCCTTTCAGAGTTAAGTTAAACTCTAACAAAAAATAATTTTTTTAGGGACACCAAAAGTAAAAAGCCCCAAAAAACTCCCATTCTTTTAACTAATAGTATAGATATCATCATATCTGAAAATCAACTCATGCTTGCTTAGTCCTCGGAGGACGTTAGCACATTGCAAAAAGACAAAAAATCTCTCTAGAGAGTTAATCTTTGGTGCACGTTAGCAAAACTCTTTTAATTAATTTTAACAGAAAAATGATCATAACTTTCAAAATATAATTTAGATTTTAACAAAATTTATATTTTTTGACAAGATTTTTTCAATATCTTTAAAATGATTACATGATGAATACTGAATTCGAAAAAATATAATACTTGCAGATCATATAAATTCATAAATATGTTTGTGATTATAATACAAATTACACCTTGTATAACTCCGCTTCCTTGGGGTAGACTTCAAACAGGTGAGGATTCTTTCTTTGATACTTCCTCCTATGCCTCTTTTCCTTTTGTTAGTTGATGCTAGAAAGCTTTATTCTTCTTCCGTTAGTGGTGCCCAACAGGAGTAATAGGTGGGCCTCGAGAAAACTTGTATATAAAAGTTATAATTTGTATTATCGCAAGCAGTTTTGGGCTTTATAGTCAGATTATGATTTTTTTAATTTAATATTGTTGTCTGGTATCTTTTTGAAGATCCTGAAACATGCTTTCCAAAAATATAAGTTTTGTCAAAATCCGATTTGTAGATTAAAAGTTATAGCATTTTAAATTTTTAAAAATATTTTCGTCAAAAAATAAAGCGTGCAAGACGCACATGTGCTTTCTAACCGCAAAATCACAGAAACCGTGAGTTTGAGGGGTTAAGTTAATTATCTGATCTTTGAGGGCGGTAAGTCCGATTAGCCAATTATTCTGGGGNCTTTTAGTAAAGTGAAGGGTAGGTTAGGTACCAAAACTTTGCATTTAAAAAAAAAGAATTAACCACCGTGCTTACAAAAATGCTAAAATGTAAGGACTAGGCTCACAAAATAAAAAGTGACCATCCACTCCATTAAAGCATTAGAAAATAAGGGCTTCTAGCCTAATATTGGGACGGTCAAAATGGATGGAGGGACCAATTTTTTTTGGGCCTTTAAACTCAAAACCCATTAGTCTCCAGATAATTATACCCCACAAAAAGTCCCACCCCACCCCACCCCTACCAACGTCGCCATCACCATCCCCACCTCACCACTACCACCCGCACCTAGGGATGGCAAAAATTACCATGGGATTAGGTTCCCGCAGGGTTCCTCCTTACGAGGCGGGGATAGGGAAGAAAATTGCATATCCAATGAAGATGGGATGGGGACGAAGATCATATTTCCCACCCGTTACCGCCCCATTTAGTGAATGTATATAATTTCTATAAATTGTTTATATATTTATTTAAATAATGGTATATATAATTTTTTATAATATATTATTTTTATAATATAATTATATATGTATCTCAATTATATTTTTGAACATATTTAATTGATTGTAATCTTAAACAATATTGTATTTTGTATAATTTTCTTTTGAGAGTTTTTGTTAGAGGTCCAAATTAGTGAAGTGGGGATGGGGACCCGCACAGAACCTAACTCATATAGGAGATTCACCATCCCTGCCTCGACTAATGGTGGGGGACGCATACTCGACCCCTCCCCCTTGCCATCCCTAACCCCACCCTACCGCAACCACCACCATCAACAGCACCTCCACCACCACCTCCATCATCGCCTCTACTTCCACCATCATAGTGAAAGATTTGAAAATCCTAAAGCTCCACCACCCATTGCACCATTACAGTGAGAGATCTGAAAACTCTAAACCTCCACCATCCACCGCCACCATCGAGAAGAAAATAATTTCGATGTAGATTGAAAAAAGAACAAAAATTTCGACCACTGACCATCGAATGTTTTGATAACAATCGACAATTAATGATCGAACCATTTGAAAATTTTGATAATCACTGGTGGAATCCATGATTCTTATCAAAAAATTCAACTATCAGTGGTCGAAATTTTTTTCCAATCCACATTGATTTTTTTTTTCTGATGTTGTGATGGGTGTATCGGTTTAAGGTTTTTAGATAGAGATAAATTTTAGATTTTTCTCTCTCTCTTCTGGAGGTAGTGGTGGCAATGGTAGCATGGTAGCGGAGGTGCTGTTAGTGGGAAAGAAGAAGTGGTGATAGTGTACTTTTGGGGGGTTGGAATTATCAGAGGAGAGCCCCTCATCTAATGGGCTTTGAGCTTAAAGGCCAATAAAAAGACCAGTCCCTCCATCAATTTTTACCGTCCCAATATCATGATCACCCCCTAAATTAATAATAATACACACTGCCTCTCTCTCTCTCTTATTTTTTACACGTACGTAAAGAGTTAAATAAGAAAAAATGTGGTGGCAGAGTCTCTACCGGACGGTAGAGTCTCTAGATATACCTCAAAACCCTATACAACAACCTCAAATTGGGGAAAAGGGTGAACGTTTTGAGTGTTTTTGGTGTCATAGTACTTGCTTAAACCTTAAATTTTACAAAATTTGAATGTTTGAGTTTAGGGAATGGTTTTTAAATAAAACGCAGTGGAATTAAAATTTTAATTAAAAATTTCATCCATACTTGTTTAAGTATTATTACATGAAATCAAGAAGTTAGAATGTTTACTTGATCACAGAAGTTTAATCCAAAATCTTATAGTTGAATCCACGCTCTGTCATTGCAACTCGTGATGATGATCTTTAACTTGAATATCTTCGAGAACTTGAACAAGAAGTTAAAGAAGAACTAGAACTACAAGGGTTTCTAGAACTTCCAAACACTTAACCTAATTGCAAGATAAAAAAAAAAAGAAAAGAGAGAGAACGAGAAGTCTAATAATCTTTAATTTCGGCGTAAAATCTAATGCACCAATAAATATTAAAAATGTGTTTATTGTTGATCTTTGAAAACTTCAGTAGAAAAAAAATTAATTCACACAAAGATATAAGAGAAATAGAGAACGGTGGGCTGTAGGTGGCTAAAGGTGCAAAATCGATGGGTTTAATTTCATATTCACTGACTCGCTCAATTGACCTAGTGAACTCTGACTCTGTCAACGTTTACTTGCCCACCTTGAATAATATTCTTCGATTCGCCACTAACTAGATGGGTGGAATCTCTCAAAGTATTAAAAAAATACTAGGAAAAAAAAGAAGAAGAAAGAAACAAATCTCTACCCCATAGGATGGTGAACTAACACTAAACTAGGATCATTCCAAACTATCCTTTTTAAATTTACTACGTGTTTTGTTTCTTCCGAGCTTATCTTATGCTAACATTTGTTGGTAGTAAGGACTAAGGATTAATAATGTAACGCCCCATACCCCAAAACAAGGGACATTACCATCAGTCTACAACGAGACTCAAATCCGGCAGAGTCTCCCCTGTAAACTGGACCTTTTGTCACCTAATAAACATAGTGCATACAAGATATACACAGCGGAAGCAAGTTGAAACAAAGGGTATGCACTAAAAATTAGCCACCCATTTTTTTTTCCTCAACTCAACTGAAATCCCAAATACATGGGACCAGGAGGGACCTGTCAAGACAACATTGTCTAAAGTTATCCCTTCCTCTAAGTCACCTGCAAATAACTATGACATTAAATCTTTTACTTGACGTGGATATAATTGTGATATGATATATAGTTATGTTTGTTGTTTCCTGTCAAAATATATACAGTGAGAGAAGATAAAGTAAAAGTTGCATTCAAAAGTAACGTAAGGCTCACAACCCGAGCCATAAAACATAAGTATCAAGTAAGAGAAATAGAGTAGTAAAACATCCACTGTGACTGAAGAGAGGGAGACCTACATCGACCACAAATAAGGAATCCCTCGCTAAACAAACATCGTCACAACACCACTAAGGATCCTAACTCGATTCTCAAGCGTCAACTGTAAAACCACAAGAATAATTGGGTGAGAAACTCAGTAGGTAGATCAACCATCCTAATACCATCACATGCAGCAATTATTCCGATAACAACTCAAAAGCATTTATAAAAGCAATGCATATTATATAGTTGATTGAAACATCAAAGAAAATCCTGCATATACATATACAAACAATAGTAGTGTACTTCTGCTAGCATAGCCAAGGAACACGACCGGGTTACCCCAGTCAGAGTTTATTTCGAGATCAAACACTAAGTGCGCACAATTTGACGACTGCAGACTAGACAAGGGCCCCCAACTAATCCAGAGAAGGTTCCCCGACAACCTTCCCCCGCGTCTAACACCCATCAGGCAGGCATGCGAACCTCAGCTAAACTAGTTACTCAACACCACCAACAAACATGGTTTACAAGGAAATAATCGTGACTTCCCGGACTTCCCTAGATGTACCTGTCTCCCTGACGTCCCATACTGCCTTGAAGACAAAAACACCTAGCAAAGTCTCAGATGGTGTACCACATCCGGATAAGCATGATCCACCATCCTTGTAGAGAGTCTCCAACCTTTCACAAGCTTACCTTAGTGATAACATATAGTAGTATATATATATAGGTTGTGTATCTTTTAAGTTAGAGTTCGAAAACTATTTTGGAAGAACCCTTTTTGAAAACCAAAGTCCTTTTTTTTGTAGAAATCCCCTTTTGAAATTTCTTCTCTTTTGAAATCTGCATACAACAAATGTAACTGGTCCTAAGGATGAGGGACCATGGTAAGCCAACTCACCCACCCTCGTAAGGGTGATGATCCCTAGCAAGCCAACCCACTCACCCATAGGGTGCCGGACCATGGCAAGCCAATTCACCCACCCCCGTAAGGGTGAGGATCCCTAGCAGGCCAACCCACGCACCCAAGTCCGCGGGAAATGGCAAACCAACTCACCCACCCTCATAAGTGTGAGGATCCCTGACGGCCAACACACACAGATCACTCGGGCGGGAATCCGAGTGGAAGTAACACAGGCCCTAGTCCACTTAAGGCATACACGGTTCTCCGTGTCATCGTGAACCCTATCAAGCCCGGTAGTTAGACGCCACTACCGTCTTTAGGCAGTCACGGAAGAAATTAATTTTTGTCACATTTTCAAAGTTGGGTTTCACATCGAGAAAACATTCGATAAAACAGATTTTCGTCTCTTCCAAAGGTTTTCAATATATCAAATATGGTTTTCCAAACATAACCATCATTTCATCCACATAAATCGTGATAGTAAAATTGAAGTCACATTTGTTCACAATCTACGAGAAATATTTCATAAACATGATATAAAGTCAAGCATGCATATTTCTATATTAAAATCAGTTTCTCAATACTTTCTTCATAACATAAGTTGTTGTTATCCATAAATTTCATGCCATGCCTTGCATACAAAAGTACATGCATAACAGTTCGAAACATGCATTTAAAATGGTTGGGTGCTATTAAGATGAATTGACCACCTACCTCTAGTGGTACAAGAACTGATCCTCCTCACTCAGAGAGTCAGCAACACCCAGCTCACTAGCTGGAGAAGAAAATAAACAAGGGAAAACAATTTTTAGGTTTTATAACCTAGGACCCAAACTATAGAAAAGTAGAACAGCATAAATCAACCTTCAGAGCCTCAAATTCAGACATCATAAGTCAGAAATGTCCACAAAGCCTATTTTAACCTCGTATGTCCCCATCCACTAGGCCTCGTTCAAGATGAAACCAAAATGCCATAACCCAATATCTTTACCAATAGGAGGTTAACTAAAATAATCCCATAAGTCTAAGAAATCATCCAAATAAGAGGAATGCTTAACATATAATGTAAACCCACAGAGTGTTATCATGTCCATTCATGTGTCTTTTATCTTTTCTCCAGATAAGAAGGCACATTCATCACAATCCTCAAACCAGCCCAACAGTCTCATCCTAGACGTAAAGTTCATCATCAACTAAGGTTTTCAATTTCTCTTATGCTTCTCCATCATTCACCTCCATCAATTTAAGATTTAACCTAAATAGTCTCAATTTCATTGTTAAACTCATATTAAAAAATAGATTTAAATTAAGTCCTCAAAGTACAAGCATTTTCATTTCCTCAAAAATACATCAGAGATTAAGGAGAGTTATACTAACCTAAGGTTTGATAGATCAACTCCCAAAACACTTCCAACAACTTGATCAACTTCAACACTTACTTCCTAGTATCCCAAATTCATTTTACATAAAAAAACCTAAGCATTTAACCATCATTAATGGTCCCACGAATACCTAAAACAATCCACAAACTTCATCCTAGTTTCAGAAGTCATTGTCCACCAAAACCATGCAAGATTTCATATTCACCACAACTGAACACCATCTTTAGTATGAAACTAAAGGAAATCATCCCAATAATATAGATTTCACCATCTAATTTATTTATCTTGAACATCAAATTTTTTTTCTATCAACATTCACAAGCTATACAAAGATAAATCACCATAACCTCATCAAGTTTAAGTCTCCACTTGCATGCATCAAAAATAGAGAAATTTAGATCATAAAAACCATATATTCATATCAAATCTTCAAACCTAATAGTCCAAAATTTCATCTTCATCACAAATTTTGGTTTTTCCTCAAAAACTCCAATTTACATCACAAAAATCATAAGATCTACAATATTAGGGTGCTGACTTCTCACCTTAACACAAAAAATTAGCCCATCTCATCCCTTTTTCCACCATTGAGCTCCAATACACCAAGATCTATACTAACATGCATGTTGAATAAAAATCCTAAGTTATTAACTCAGAAAAACAGCTGAAATCCAAAGTTTTTTGGGCAAACAAACTTACCCAAGGAGTTTAGGGGTTGAGGGAGAAGAATGGGGTTGATTTCCCCTTTCTTCCTCTCTTCTTCTTCTCATTTCTCCTCCTTCTTCCTTCTTCTTTTTCTTCTTCTTCTGCTGTTGCCGATTTCTTTCTTCTCTTCTCTTCTCCTTCTTCCTCAGCCTCTCTCTCTCTCGGTCTCTCTCACTCTCTCTCTCCAGCTCCCTGTCTCTCTCTCCCTCTCGATTCTCCTCTCTCTCTCAGCTCTCTATCTCTCTCTAGCTCCCTGTCTCTCTCTCCCTCTCGATTTTCCTCTCTCTCTCAGCTCTCCATCTCTCTCTCTAGCTCCTGGTCTCTCTCTCCCTCTCGATTTTCCTCTCTATCTCTCTCAGTTCTTCTCTCTCCCTCAGCTCTCTCTCTCTATGCGTCTCTCTCCCCCTCTCTCAGCTTCTCTCACTCTCAGTCTTTCCTTCTCTCTCTCGGTTCATCTCTCTCAGCACTCTATCTTTCTTTTCTCTCTCAGCTCTGCTCACTCTCTCTCTATCTTTCAGCTCACTCTCTCTCAGTCTCTCTCTCTCTCTGTCGAACTCTCCTCCTCTTTTTCTTTTCTTTCTTGCTTTTTTTTTTTGATCAGCACTCGGCTGATTGGGGGAGAGGGAGGTGGCGGGTTTGGGTCACGGGCTGGGTCGCGGGTCGGGCCAGCCCGTGTCCCCCAAACCTAGCTAAAAATTTCCTCTCTCTCCCTTTTTTTTGTTTTCTTTTAATTTGTTTATTATTATTAATATTATTATTATTATTTTTATTAGCGGGGTTTCACAATCATCCCCCCCTTAAAAGAAATTTTGTCCTCGAAATTTAAAGGGCATACCTCAAATCGAGAAAAGATCTGGGTATTGTCTCCTCATGTCAGATTCCTTCTCCCACGTAGATTCCTCGATGTTATTGTGCCTCCAAAGGACCCGAACTAGAGGAATTTCCTTATTTCTCAGCACCTTCACTTGGCGATCTTCAATCTAAATAGGTTGAATATCGTACGAGGCATCTTCTCCTAGCTCTAAGTTGGGCCAATCAATGACGTGTTCCGGATCGGGTTCATACTTCCTCAACTTTGATACATGAAAAACATTATGAACCTTCTCCAAATGTGGTGGCAGAGCAACTCTGTAAGCTATAGGACCTATACGTTCCAAAACCTCGAAGGGGCCTGCATATCTTGGAGTCAACTTCCCACGTAGTCCAAACTGTCGAATGCCCTTCCTAGGGATACTTTCAAAAACACATAATCCCCTACACTGAAGGCAAGAGGTCATCTGCGACGATCTGCATAACTCTTTTGTCGACTTTGTGCTTTGAGCATTCTTTCTTTCACTAACTTCATTCTTTCTGTGGTCTCCTGTATCACCTCAGGACCCCACACAGCTTTTTCACCAACATCCGACCAGCAAATATGAGATCTGCAAGGTCTACCAAATAAGGCCTCAAAAGGGGCCATGCCAATACTTGCCTGGTAGCTGTTATTATAAGCAAACTGCTAGGTATAAGTGTTTCTGCCAGTTGCCTCCAACATCTAACACACAAGCCCGTAACATGTCAAGAATCTGTATTGTCCGCTCTGATTGTCCATCCATTTGTGGGTAGCTGGAAGTGCTAAAGCGTAGCTTTGAACCCAAGGCAGTATGTAATTTCTCCCACAACTTGGATATAAATTAAGGGTCTCGATCGGAAACAATGGACACTGGTATTCCATGAAATTTGATGATATCCTTAATGTACAGCCCACTAAGCTTCTCTAAGGTGTAAGTCATAGAAACCGGGAAGAAATGAGCAGACTTTGTCAGCCTATCAACAATCACCCAACCGGCATCATGACCGTCTCTGCTCTTCGGTAGGTCGGTCACGAAATCAATAGTTATGTGTTCCCACTTCCACTCGGGTACCTCAAGCGACTGAAGTTCACCCGCTTGTTTTTGGTGTTCCGCCTTGATTTGCTGGCAGGTGAGTCATCTACTCACATATAGGGCAATGTCATTCTTCATTCTCAGCCACCAAAAATTTCTACATAGGTCCCTATACATCTTGGTGCTACCCGGGTGAATTGTATATGGAGTCTTATGTGCCTCATCGAGGATGGTCTTTCTCAAATTGTTATCAGAAGGGACCTAAATCCTGTTTCTAAACCTCAAGCTTTCATCCTCATGCTGTATCCAATCTTCAAATTCTGGATTTTCAGCCTTCTTCCTATACCCTTCGAAATCTTTATCCCTACCTTGTGCTACTGTAATGTCAGGATACAAGGAAGGATGCATTCTCCCATAAGTGGCATAAACACCACACCACTCTTCTGGAGGTTCAATGAGGTAATTGAGTTCATAGTCGGCTGCTGATGCCAACATACCCCATTCCTTCACCATCATATGAGCTAGGAGGATTTCTTTCTTCCGACTCAAGGCATCGGCGACTACATTTGTTTTTCCCGGATGGTAGTGCAATTCAAAATTGTAGTCCTTAAGGAATTCTGTCCATCTACGCTGCCTCATATTCAGATCCTTCTGTGAGAATAGATATTTAAGCTTTTATGGTCTGAATACAACTCAAACTTTGCACCATAAAGATAGTGGCGCCAGATCTTTAAGGCAAAAACAACGGCAGCTAACTCTAGGTCATGTGTAGGATAGTTCTGTTCATGCACCTTCAACTGCCTCGATCCATAAGCGACAACTCAATCACCCTACATTAGAACACAGCCTAAACCTCTACGTGATACATCAGTGAAGATGATATAGCCGGCACCAGATGTTGGCACTATAAGGATTGGTGCCGAAGTCAACCTCTTCTTTAAATCTTGGAAGGATCTCTTACACTCAATCGACCATTCAAATGGTACTCCTTTCTGTGTGAGCTTGGTTAATGGAGCTGCAATTTTTGAGAACCCTTCCATGAACCTGCGATAGTAACCGGCTAACCCTAAGAAACTTCGAATCTCGGTCATTGAAGTCGGCCTAGACCAGTTAACAATTGCTTCAACCTTAGAGGGATCCACGGAAACACCCTCATGTGATATAACATGTCCAAGGAACTTCACTTCTCTGAGCCAAAATTCACACTTGGAGAATTTAGCAAACAAGCGATGTTTCCTAAGTGTTTGCAGCGTAATTCTTAGATATTCCTCGTGCTCTTCCAAAGTTTTAGAATAGATCAAAATGTCATCAATAAGGACAACTACAAACTGATCCAAGAATTCCTTAAACACTCCATTCATCAAATCCATAAAAGCGGCGGGGGCATTAGTGAGCCCAAAAGGCATCACCAAGTATTCATAGAGCCCATACCGCGTCCTGAAGGCTGTTTTAGGAATGTAACTCTCCTTGATCCTTAACTGATGATACCCAGACCGAAGGTCGATATTAGAAAAGTAATGGGCACCCTTAAGTTGGTCAAATAAATCGTCAATTCTAGGGAGAAGATACTTGTTCTTGACGGTCACCTGATTTAACTTTCGATAGTCGATACACAGGCGAAGTGTACCGTCCTTCTTCTTTACAAACAGTACGGGGGCTCCCCAAGGTGAGGAACTCTTCATGATAAAACCCTGATCCTCCAATTCCTGAAGTTGAATCTTCAACTCCTTCAATTCTATTGGGGCCATCCTGTAAGTCGCCAGAGAGATGGGCGATGTACCTGGCATGACATCAATAGAAAACTCTATTGCTCTATGAGGTGGTAACCCAGGTAGATCCTCAGGGAAGACATCCACGAATTCAAAGACTATAGGTGTAGTCTCGAGTGCAGGTAACTCGCGTGTCTCTTCCCCAAACATGGTGAACATTTTGACTTCACTCTTGTTAATTGGATCAAATTCTAAACTGTTCAAAGGAATTCGATGCTTCTGCCCTCTAAACTTTACGATAGGCTGTCCAGGGATTTTAAGGGTCACTACCTTAGCATAACAGTCAATGTGTGCATAATGTGCCGACAGCCAATCCATTCCCAAAATCATATCGAAGTCTCTAAAGTCAAATAGTGTCAAGCTTACGTTCAACTCTACCTCGCCCACTCGAACCACGTAGTCTCTACAAACTTTATGTGGCACTGAGCACTTTTCTGTAGGTGTTGCTAGCTCCAAAAACCTCCCACTGGTAGAAACTGGAAGGTTTAGGGTATTCACCAACCTGGTCGCAACGATTGAGAGAGTAGAACTAGAGTCAATTAGTATATGTACCCATACATCATATAACAAGATCCTACCTTCAATCATGTCGTCGAAAACCCGTGCATTATCCTACGAAATGGTAAACATGCGTCCCTGAGTAACTCCACCTGTCTGTTGTCGATTGCCCCTAGGGCAATTTCGCTTCACGTGCCCTCTTTCCCCATAATCCCAACATTGAACCCTGCCATCATCTCTCGGTTGTTGTTGTTATGGTCGTGGTTGTTGCTGACGTTGGTTTCCTTGAGGTCTATTGGGTTGTTGCGGTGCTCTACCCTGTGGTGCTGTCCTCTGTTGTTGGGGTTGTTGTCTCTGCCCTTGGGATGACTCGCCTTATACCCTCTGCCTTTTGTCCCCGCCAAACTGGTTTTGTTGTTGAAACTGGTTGGCTCCTCGTTTCTGTGTGGCTATCTCTTGCCTTCTCTGAAGTACTTCACACCCCCTCTCTAGCATCTGAACCTTCTTGATAATCTTATTAAAACTGTGGAATTCAAAGGCTAAGAGCTTCTCATACAGCTGAGGATTCAGTCCATCCCTAAATTTCCTAATCTTGTCTGCCTCTTTATTAACAATCGTAGAGGCAAAACGAGATAAGTTAGTGAACCTAGCCACATACTGATCCACGATCATACTTCCCTGTCTCAGGCCCATGAACTCATTATACTTCCTTTCCTTCACTGCCACAGAGAAATACCTATCCAAGAACAAATTCTGGAACTCGTCCCAAGTGAATTGGACCCATTCCTTCCGAAGTGTTTTTCCACCAGTCCCATGCATCGTCAACTAGCATATAAGTTGCCATCCTAACTTTCAGCTCATCGGTGCATCTAAGTAAGTCGAATATCTTCTCAATGTCCTTAAGCCACTTTTCAGCCCTTGCTGGATCCGGTGTTCTATCATAAGAAGTGGGTCCCCAGCTCTTGAAGTCCTTCAGAATTGCAT
Source organism: Macleaya cordata (assembly GCA_002174775.1). Lineage (NCBI taxonomy): Eukaryota > Viridiplantae > Streptophyta > Magnoliopsida > Ranunculales > Papaveraceae > Macleaya > Macleaya cordata. The sequence goes on from MVGT01000801.1 coordinate 49,686, forward strand.
TATCATCATGTGGCCCAGGGTTCCCAACCATAGGTGGAGCAGGCTGGGGAGGTAGTGGTGGTGGTGGGGGTACCACCCCTTGTGGAGCTTCTTGGTTCGCTCTAACCTCTTGTCTCAACTAGGCCACTTCGGTAACTAACAAGTTGACCGTTTGGAAAAAGCCGACTAGTCCGGGGTCAACGGGTTGCGGTTGCGGTTGCGGCGGGGAAATAGGTGCATGGGGCGGTGATGGCGGTGGTGGAGGTGGCGGTTGTCGTCTAGGTCGCCCCCTCGACATCGTTCACTGCCAAAGGTCATGCAAATAACAAGTTTAGCCTCATATTCCACCAAAACTTGTAAAACTATTAAATAACATAAATTGATTGAAAGCATTTAAATCAACAAAAATAACAAGGTACAGTAATAAGGTTTTCATATTTTGGTGAGTTTTAGTTCTTTAAAGCTTTTTTGCTTTTAACATATTTTCCTACTCTCGGTGGCTTTTATCTTGTTATTTGATCTACTCAAAGCTAACAATGCTCTGATACCACCTGTAACGCCCCGTACCCCAAAACAAGGGACATTACCATCAGTCTACAACGAGACTCAAATCCGACAGAGTCTCCCCTGTAAACTGGACCTTTTGTCATGCATACAAGATATACACAGTGGAAGCAAGTTGAAACAAATGGTATGCACTAAAAATTAGCCACCCATTTTTTTTTTTGATCAGCACTCGGCTGATTGGCGGAGAGGGAGGTGGCGGGTTTGGGTCACGGGCTGGGTCGCGGGTCTGGCCAGCCCGTGTCCCCCAAACCTAGCTAAAAATTTCCTCTCTCTCCCTTTTTTTGTTTGCTTTTAATTTTTTATTATTATTAATATTATTATTATTATTTTTATTAGCGGGGTTTCACAAATAAGACAACAATTAATTTTGTTCAATGGGTGTTCTTCTGGGATGTAGTCCATGATGCACATTGACTTGTTTTCTCTTTCTTCCCTCTCTTTGCTTTCTTGTAAAAACTTTGCAAATTCTTCTCTCATCTAATAAATTCTTCTTTTTCGATAAAAAAAACACTCAAACGAAAATGCCAAATATATTCTAGCAATTAAAAGAAAAAAAAAAGAAAAGAAAGAAAAACCAAAGCACAATAAAGGGAATAAATTTGAAAAAAGATTCAATTGAAAGTTAACGTGAAGTATATTTGTACATGTGAAACACAACCCGTACGTGATTCAGTGTTGCCCTGCTCTAATATTAGGAATCATGATGATGAGATATAAGATCTAACTAGTTCTTCGATAGATGCTGCTTAAAATGAAGCTGCAAACTCATCCTGAGAGCAACAAAAATGGATCCTAGATATCAAGATAAGAATAAAATCAAGTGGGGTCAAACAACATTAGGTATGAATACAACGGTTATAGTTTTCTAAATGAATACAATGGTTATATATAGTTCTTTTCTATTAATCTATTGTGCTAGCGAGCTTTTACCATTTGTTCCGTTGGTAGAATCGGATACAATTGGCCTTCATTAGTTCATTCAAAATGCAGAATAGATTAATTTGTAGGGCATGATAATTAATTAATTAGAAGGCCTTGGTAAAAGTGATGATAGGAATAAACAAGAAAAGCAAAAGCAACTAGTTGTCCAAAAAACGGTAACAGGTTTAGAAAACAGATTTGTTTGAATAAATAAAGTATATTCAAATAAAAGTATAATTATTTTTTTTATACGCAAATAAAGATATAATTGTACATTTATATTACATAAAAATTAGGTCATATTTTGTAATTAATAACTAGATTACCGCCACTTGCCGGTAATCATGAGAGATATTTTATAAGAATTCTCTGATAGTTAAGATACCCGCCCGCCTTGCATAACTAAGTAATATATATATACCAACGCATAACAAACGCAAAACGTGTGTGGATGGTCTCGCTACTCATTCAATGGAACCTTAGATATATAGTAATAGATTAACAATGAACATCATCCACTTGATAAAACTTTTTTTATTGCATGCTTGACAATGCGAAGAAAATTAAACCACGAAGTACATTTACTTAACTAACTTATTATTCATCTAATCTACAAATCTAAAAACTACTAATGCATGAACTGATAATAAAAATGCATGGATACATGATTTAATCTAAATTATAAAGCTATAAACATATTCCTACCCTTCAATAAGGCTCAGAATATGCTTTGTGTTTTTAGACTACTGAAACTTAAAACCACTACTTAATAAGTCCCAGGACGTCCAAAACCAAAACCATAACCATAACCATGATTAGGCACAACAGAAGTATAAAGATGATTTGGATTTGGTTCAAAGGGATATCCATGTTGAGTACTACTACTCGTTCCAATTGGATCCGCAGTCGGCATAAAATGAGAATCCTTGATCAATAGCTTATTGGCTCGATCCGCAACATTGTCCTTAAGCTCATCCATGGCAGCCTTTAATAGCTCCAACTCTTGCAACCCAAGTTCTTCAATGGGTTTTTTCCACCAGTGCCGGTTTCTACTGTCTCTCCTCACCTTCTTTAACTCCATTCCTCTCTTCTTCTCTATTTCTAACTCATTAAGTGCTTTAGTGTATTGTCTATTCAGATCACGAATACGAGTCTTTACATGAGGGTGGACGCCACCGACATTTTAAGAAGTATAATTACCACCCAAAAGGTAACGATCGACAATGGTGTCAACAGATGGGTGCCAAATGAGTATGATTTTCTTGCACGAGAGAAGACAATAACAGTAGTTTCTGCAGCATATGAAGTGTTGCGGTTATGCCCTAAAAACAATGTTTACGACATTTATGAGTTTAATAAATGGTTTATTATTTCTGTTTAACATGCATATATATATAGTGAGTATAATATAACAAGATGAATTAATTGTATGAAGTGTGTTCATACAAGGAGAGGTTTAATTCATCAATGTTGGTTCATAGTCTAATCAAAGACTATAACACAAAGGATGATTATGTTATATAATGTGATGTATCTCCATCACAGGAGTGTTGACTCCTAATNTATGCAAGTTGCAAAAATCCATATATGGACTTAAGCAAGCATCTCGAAGCTGGAACATCAGATTTGATCAGGCAATCAAGTCCCTTGGTTTTGATCAACATCCTGATGAAGCTTGTGTTTACAAAAGGATAAGACAAGAACAAGTGATAATTTTGGTACTGTATGTTGATGACATCCTAATCATTGGAAATGATGTGGGAGCATTATCCTCCGTCAAAATTTGGTTATCTAATCATTTTAGCATGAAGGACTTGGGAGAAGCCAATTACATCCTAGGCATCAAACTTCTGAGAAATCGGAAGTGAAGGTTGATAGGGTTATCCCAAGAAACCTACATAGACAAAATACTGGAAAGGTTTTACATGCAGAATTCCAAGAAAGGGCTCTTACCTTTCAGACATGGAATTCGGCTTTCAAAAGATCAGTGTCCCAAGACACATGATGAGGTGAAAGCCATGGAGAAGGTACCTTATGCCTCGGCAGTGGGTAGTCTCATGTACGCCATGTTATGTACCAGACCAGATATTTGTTATGCAGTAGGAATGGTTAGCAGGTATCAGTCCAACCCAGGCAATCCACATTGGATAGCAGTAAAGCACATTTTGAAGTATCTACGGAGAACCAAAGGATATGTGCTTGTATACGGTGGAGATGATCTAGTACCAATTGGTTATACCGATTCAGACTTTCAGGCAGATGCTGATGAGAGTAAATCTACATCAGGGTATGTGTTCACTCTAGGAGGTGGTGCTGTAGTATGGAGGAGCATCAAGCAGAAGTGCGTTGCTGACTCCACCACAGAAGCTGAATACGTAGCAGCTAGTGAAGCAGCAAAGGAGGCAGTATGGCTGAAGAAATTCCTGGTTGAGCTTACAGTTGTACCCAAGGCTATGCTACCTATTGTTCTCTATTGTGACAATAGTGGTGCTGTAGCAAACTGTAAAGAACCAAGGAACCACAAGACCAACAAGCATATCAAGAGGAAATACAATGTCGTCAGGCATTATGCTAGTGAGGGTGACATCAGCGTCACCAAGATAGCATCTGCAGAAAACATAGCAGATCCCTTTACCAAAGCACTTCCACAGAAGGCTTTTGATTCACATATCCATGGAATGGGGTTAAGGGAAAGTTTCCTTTGTTTGTAGTGCAAGTGGGAGATTGTTGGGGTTATGCCCTAAAAACAATGTTTACGACATTTATGAGTTTAATAAATGGTTTATTATTTCTGTTTAACATGCATATATATATATAGTGAGTATGATATAACAAGATGAATTAATTGTATGAAGTGTGTTCATACAAGGAGAGGTTTAATTCATCAATGTTGGTTCGTAGTCTAATCAAAGACTATAACACAAAGGATGATTATGTTATATAATGTGATGTATCTCCATCACAGGAGTGTTGACTCCTAATCCTATGTGTTAATGTAATTGAATTACATTGAACAGGTCAAAGGATGATTATCATTGTTTGTTGTCAGTTAACAATAATGATCATCAAAATTACTGTTATAGTAATTGGTCCTTAATTCTGAGAATTAACATATAACCTACATGAGAGTAGTGACCGTTTTGTTTTGCTAATCAGTGAGGTCAGAAACGAAAACGTGATCCAATATTCTGAGCAAGATGGATGGTCATTTATTCCATAGTAGGAATAAGTTAGTTCAATACGGAGTCCACATGAAATGACGTTCACCTGAATCACCTTGTAGGTTCTGATGATCTAGACTGGCCAGTAGTCTCCTAAATTGTTTGGGAGATTTATTAGATCATTAGGAACTATTGCATGGGTGATGGTCAGGGTTAGAATATGTAAATTCACCCTAGGCACTGACAAGTAAAGCCAGGGACGTTTACGAACGTCGGAAAATAGTGGAGGGACTTAATTGCGGTAATAACAGTGGAAGGGTTCCTTTCTAAATATCCACACTTTATGGAGGGTTCAGTTACAAATATTTGGTGGAGTTATTTGTAATTAAAATATTTAAATTCTATTTTGTGTGAGACACAAAGTTTAGAAGTTTAAATATTTAAAAGCCTAAAAGTGTGGGACCCACTTAGACCTAATTAGACTTAGCATAAGATAGAGATTGGGGACCTCTCTATATATAGATATAGAGAGGGGCGTTGATTTTTACCCCAACCATAAGAAAAAACGTCATCCTCTCCCCTTCATCTATCTATGTGTGATCTAGTTACTTCAAGGTGAGAAAAAGAAAACCCTAAGTTCCAAAATTCGCAACAATATCCCGCAGAGAAAAGAAGTCGATTTTTGAGGTACTTCGGTGAGGAATTGGAGGTCGGCTATTTCTGGGAAAGTTGTAGGAAATTCGATTTCCTACCAAAAGCATATATATACAGACAAAAAGGATAAACGAGCAAAAAGATATATCAAAAATACTCCAGCAGGGTTTTTGGTCTTGGGTTTAAGTTGTGTGTTGTTTTCTCATCAATTGGGGTGCAAGTTCAACGATCCGATCCGCTAGATCTGTTCGTGGGATCAACATTAGCAAATAACAGAGTTTTGAGGCTACAGTTCACGCCTCAAAAGGTATACTTTTCATCCTTTTCTTTTCAGATCCCATTAATAGTTGGACGCCCTATTAGGAATCGATTAAAGTTTTTTAAACCTTTAATTTTCCGCTGCGTTTTTAACTAGATTAATCGATTCCCAACATAAAGTGCAAAGCTCACTAGCCTTCTTGGACAAACCAACTCTTCGTTTTGAGAAGGTAACTTGCCTAGCATTTTGTTTCTCTATTCTTTTTATTTCAATCTTCTGACGACCCATGCTAGGTTTTCTCTTACTTGACATGAAACTACAGAAGATCTTAGTTAGAGAGAGAGAGAGACAAGAAAAATATAAAAATATAAAAAAATAATTCTCACAACTTTCTCTCTCTAGAAGGGAATTGGAGAGATTGAGTATGAAGAGTTAGAGGGGGAGATGGGGTGTGAAACCCTACTAATAACAAAAACCTACTAATAATATTAATGGTTGTAATAACAATAATTTGTGCAACAATAATAAAAGGGTAACTTACTAATGATATTTTCAATAATGGTAGCATTAGTATGAGCAAAAAAAAATAAGAAGAAAAGAAAGAAAGGGAATAAAAGAGAAAGGAGAGAGTAAAAAGAGTTTAAGAGAGAGACTTTGAGAGAGGGGGGTGAGGGAGAGAACGTGGGAGATCTGTGAAAGAGTGAGAGGGACATCAGAGAGAGGAGAAAATCGAGAGTGAGAGAGAGACAACAGGGAGAAAGGCCGAGAGACAGCAGGGAGAGAGAGAGAGAGAGAAACCAAGAGGAAGAAGAAGGTGACATCGCTGCTGTCCACGCCGGAGAAGAAGGGGAGCTGCTGCCGGCGGCATCAGCTACCATTTCCAGCAGAGAAAGAAGCAGAAGAAGAAGAAGGAAGAAGGAAGAAGAAGAAGAAGGAAGAAGAAGGAAGAAGAAGAAGGAAGAAGAAGGAAGAAGAAGAGGAAGAGAGGGATTGCTCTTTGGGTAAGTTTTTCTCACCATTTCACTCCCATTTCAGCTGAAATTTTAAGTTGATAACTTAGGTTTTTTGTTGTTAAACATGCATGCTAGTATAAATCTTGGAATTTTAGAGCTTAATGGTGGAAGAGGGGATGAGATGGGCTAATATTTTTGTGCTAAGATGAGAAATCAGCACCTAAATATTGTAGATCTTAAAATTTTTGTGATGTAAATTGAGGTTTTTGAAGAAAATGAAATTTTTTTATGCCTTAGAAATTGTTAGAAGGATGGGTTGAAGATTTTAGGTGAATATATGGGTTTTTATGATCTAATTACCCCCATTTTGATGCATGCAAGTGGAGATTTAATTTTGATGAGATTATGGTGATTTGTCCTTGTATAGCTTTGTGGATGTTGATAAAAAAAAATGATGATGATGTACAAAGATGAATGAGTTCAATAGGTGAGACTTATCTTACTTGTATTTTGTTGGAATATGATAGATTGTATGTTTACAAGTGGTGTCAAGCTATTAATAAGTTGTGGACCTTTTTCTCTATTTTCATGTCTATAATGAGGTTTAACAATGGAGATTATAGAAAAGAAACTCATATTCTTAGTGATGATATTTGGTAAGACTTGGATGAGCCCTTGTGGGCTGTTTTGAATATTTTGGGCTGTTAGTGACTGTACAAGTTGGAGCTCACCTCTTTTAGAGTTGATGTATGATGGAAAACACAAAGAAAATTCACATAATACTAGTTGGTGATGAACCTTAAGTTCATGAAGGGTTTTATGGACTAGTTTTGCTCATTTTGGACGGACTCTGTTAATTTTAAGTAAAGAATTAGTTAAATGGTAAAAGTATATTGTTTGGGCTTGACTTAAGATGGTGATAGATTAGATACTTACAATGGGTGTTTATAGCTCTTGCTTTTGGAGTTATTATTAGTATGATGTTAAGTTTTATGAGTTGATAACACTTGATGATGTATACTACTCAAATCAAGATGGAGTTGTGATGGTTGAGGAAGACCTTAATTCAAAACCTAAGACATTGGTTAGGTCCTCTAGACTCTTAGGAACTAAATGTACTTATTATGGACTTTTGACTTAGAATGCCTAAGTTTAAGGCTCCGGAGGTTAACTGGTACTTGCTTTGCTTTGTTGTGGTTTAAGGTTATAAATGGTAGAACCTAATGGTTGTTTTTCTTTGTTTTCTTCTCCAGCTGGTGAGCTAGGCGTTACTGACTCTTTGGATGAGGAGGATCAGTTTCTGTACCGCTAGAGGTAGGTGGTCAATTCATCTTAATAGCACCCAACCATTTTAATGCATGTTTCAAACTAATATATATGTACTTTCTCATATACAAGCATGGCATGTGAGTTACGAATAACAATAAATGTATGTTATGAAGAAAGCATTGAGAAACTGGTTTTAATATGGAATATGCATGCTTGATTTTATATCATGCTTATGAAATATTTCTCATGGATTGTGAACAAATGTGACTTCAAATCTTTATATCCTGACTTATGTCGATGAAATGATGGCTATGTTTGGAAAACCGTACTTTACATGTGTAGATGAAACCATGTTTGACATGTTGAAAAACCTTTGGAAGAGATGAAAAAATCTGTTTTGTCGAGTGTTTTCTCGATGTGAAACCCAACTTTGAAAATGTGACAATAGGAATTTCTCCAGTGACCGCCTAAAGACGGTCGTGGCGTCTCACTACTGGGCTTGATAGGGTTCATGACTACACAGGGAACCGTGTATGCCTTAGGTGGACTGGTGCCTGTGTTACTTCCACTCGGATTCTCACCCGAGTGATCTGTGTGTGTGGCCGCCAGGGATCCTCACCCTTACGAGGGTGGGTGAGTTGGTTTGCCAGGTCCCGCAGACTTAAGTGTGTGGGTTAGCCTGCCAGGGATCCTCACCCTTACGGGGGTGGGTGAGTTGGCTTGCCATGGTCCGGCACCCTATGGGTGAGTGTGTTTGGCTTGCCAGGGATCCTCACCCTTACGAGGGTGGGTGAGTTGGTTTGCCATGGTCCCTCATCCTTAGGACCAGTTTCACTTGTTGTATGTAGATTTTCAAAAGAGAAGAAATTTCAAAAAGGGGATTTCTACAAAACGGACTTGGGTTTTCAAGAGGGTTCTTCCAAAATAGTTTTTGAACTTTAACTTAAAAGACACACAACCTATATATAACTACTATATATTATCACTAAGGTGGACTTGTGAAAAGTTGAGGACTTTCAACAAGGATGGTGGACCATGCTTATCCAGATGTGGTACACCATCTGAAACTTTGCTAGGTGTTTTTGTCTTCAGGGCGAATGGGACATCAGGGAGACAGGTACATCTAGGGAAGTCTGAGAAGTTACAATTATTTCCTGGTAAACCATGTTTGTTGGTGGTGTGGAGTAACTAGTTTAGCTAAGGTTCGCATGCCTGCCCGATGGGTGTTAGACGAGGGGGAAGGTTGTGGGGGAACCTTCTCTGGATTAGTTGGGGGGCCCTTGTCTAGTCTGCAATCATCAAATTGTGCGTACTTGGTATTGAATCCGAAATATTTCTGACTGGGGTAACCCAGTCGTGTTCCTTGGCTATACTAGAAGAAGTACACTGCTATTGTTTGTATATGTATATGCAGGATTTTCTTGATGTTTTCAATCAACTATATAATATGCATTGCTTTTATAAATGCTTTTGAACTGTTATCGGACTTATCGCTGCATGTGATGGTATTAGGATGGTTGATCTACCTACTGAGTTTCTCACTCAATTATTTTCGTGGTTTTACAGTTGACGGTTGAGGATCGAGTAAGATCCTTAGTGGTGCTGTGACGACGAGGTTGGCGAGGGATTTCCTTATTTTGGGTTGATGTAGGTTTTCCCTCTCTTCAGTCATAGTGGATGTTTTGCTACTGCTTTATGGCTCGGTTGTGAGCCTTATGTTACCTTGTTTATATGAAAACAACTCCTACTTTACCTTTCTCACTATATATACAGGAAACAACAAACATAACTATATATTATATCATGGTTATATCCATGTTAAGTGAGAAATTGAATGTCATAGTTATTTGCAGGTTCCTCTTGGTCCTACATCGTTGGGATTTCAGTTGAGTTGAAGAAGTTGAGAAAAAAAAATTTGGGTGGCAATTTTGTACATACCTTTAGTTTTATTGCTTCCGCTGCGTATTTCTTTTGTATGCACTGTGTCTATTAGGTGACGAAAGGTCTCGTTTATAGGAGAGACTATGTCGGATTTGAGTCTTGTTGTAGACTGATGGTAATGTCCCTTATATTTGGGGTACGGGGCGTTACATGGGGGATTTAAAGGGCTTAATCCTTGTTGTTGTAATAAATTCTTTGTCTCAAATTAAGCTGTCCAAAATCATCAATTTTGAATTTGGACTCATTTTCTTACTTACCAATTTGAGAAGCTAGCTCATGAAATCTTCTCTTAAATTTTAGATATATAGGTTATGATTGTAACGCCCCGTACCCCAAAACAAGAGACTTTACCATCAGTCTACCTCGAGACTCAAATCCGGCAGAGTCTCCACTGTAAACTGGACCTTTTGTCACCTGATAAACACAGTGCATACAATAAATATACACAGCGGAAGCAAAATAAGCTAAAGGTATGCACAAAATTAATAGATACAACCTTTAAGAAATATCGTAAAATTATCTGCGGTAGAGAAATTTGAGTGGTATATGATGTTACATAAGGGCATGTCTGCTTAGGCTTTCCATCTAAGATTTGAAGCAATACTTGATTGACTTTGTATGATCAAAGTTATTAAAATGAATTCTTGGGGACTTACAAATTTTAAGTGTAGGTTTGTGGCGTAATTCGAGATAGTTGTACTACTACTAGCCTAGCTCACATCCAAATAATGACAATAGTGAGAAAGAAGAGATAATGACAATGGTGAGAAATAAGACGATCAAGGATATTCTATCTAATTATATCACTTAATGGTGAACAAATTATATGAAACTATTGTGCCAACTATATTTGTGGATTCAAAGAACGAAATATGTCGGAAATATCTGGATTGAAATTTTAAGTGACATATCTTTATTCATTCGAAGATACAACTAGGCAAAAGCAGATACTTGAGGATATAAATATGACCTATGGTCTAGGCACTATTACTTGAGGAAAATAGGAGAGTACCATTTCAAGTACATTATGGACTTTATGGACTTTATGGACTTAATGGATGGGATTTTCAAGAATTATTTTATGTACTTTGTTATGGCAAAATTCTAAGAGCATGTAGTCTTGTATTATAGCATTTTAAGTTATCTAGCTAGGACTTAGATAGTAGTTGGTTTAGCTTAGAAAAGTTGTAGTCAATGAGGTTAGTTTCTTAGACTAGATTGATGGAATTGTTATATATTGATGATTGTTATGACAGTGTAAGACATAAGTTGGCTATTATGCTCCTTAGAGTTTGTAGAGTGTTAGGAAATGATATGAAATATTTAAGGTTATAAGAATACATACCCTCTATGTAAAATTTAGAAAAGGTAGCCATGGTTTTTTCCATTGAGGACATATAATCATTACTAAATTGAGGAGAAATTTGATTTGTACCATGGTCTTAAGATATTAGGTACTTACCTTCTAAAAGATTTAAATTTGAAGAGCATAGATGAATGAAATTTTGAGGCTTGTGATCTTATTTTGTACTCTATCTGAAAAGAGTCAACGTTGTGGTTAGTATATTGAATAGAAAGAAAGATGATGTGTTGACTCACTTGATGATTATATAATATAATATGTTAGAAGAGCTAAATCTTTTGGCATTATCACATCATCACTTCTACAGAGTAAGGCGTATAGGGACTATCTAAATGAAAAGCTTTGTTCATTTAAGGATATATGGATTTTCTAGAATTTTAGTTTCTGAGTTAAGATATTGTGATGATATTTACAAGGAGAGAAACTTAAGTTGTAATCTGATCATGAGGTTGATTGTATTACCTTATTAGCAGAAATTAGAGATAGAAGGAAAATATTTTGAGGAACAAATCGAATGACATAGAAAAACCACTTTGCAGATTTAGTGATGTAAATGAAAGTAATGAGTATATGGAATAAATACTCAAGGCTACTTGATGATTAAGGTATGCCAAATTTCGAGGACGAAATTTCTTATAAGGAGGGGAGAATATAACGACCCAAAATAATTTAGTCAACCGGTCAATGTCAAGTCGAGTCAAATTGAGTATAGTCCAATACTTTGACCATGAAACCAATTAATTATTAAAATAATTAAGCTTAGTGTTTAAATAATTAAATTTAGGATTAAATAATGAGATTTTTATTGGATAGTTATTTGAAGAATCTAACCATACGAATAGATAGATTGTGAAAAGTTATTGAATTTCAACTACTCACGTGCGAAAATCGGATACTGAATGAGCCCGATATGAAGCCCGAAACTCGATTTTGGCCGAGGTCAACACTTAGCTGCGATTTTGGCCAGGTTTATGACTTTAAAGAAACAATAACAGACCCGCGACCCGTTACTGCTGTCCGACCTGCTAAAGTTTACCCCTAAACCCACCTTTGTATATGGTGTATACAAAATTTATGTACGTGATCATACAATAAAGTGTCCCCTTATATCTATCCTTAACAAATTTGAATTTCTCTTTTAACTCCACCTCTTTCCATTCGGTTCTTAAAACCAAAACAGATCAGTAGAGAAAGAGAGAGAGTTAGTGAGAGACGGTGGAGAGAAAGAAAGAAGAAAGAAGAAAAGAAAGAAAGAGAAGAAAGGAAGGAAAGGAAGAGCAAGAGAGAGAGACTGCCATGAGAGAGACGACCATGAGAGAGATGTGGAGAGTCAGAGAAAAAAAAAAGTAGCAGCAGCAGCAGAAAAAAAAAATGGCAGCAGTAGAGAAGAAGAAGAAGAATAACGAAGGAAAAGAAGGAGATCGTGGGGAGAAAGAGAGGTGAGGAAATCAGCCCCTCCCTCATTTTTGTTTTGTTTTTTAAGAAAAGGGATGAAGAAAAGAAGATGTAGAAAACTTAGGGTTCTTGCTTAATGTTGTTGATTTTGGATTGAAACCCTTAATTGATGGTGTAAATCAAGGTGAAAGAAGAGGGCTTTGGTTTGTTATTGATAGTGCAGGTAAGATCTAACTATAAAATCAGTTTTTGGGTTGTTTTGATGAACAAATTTTTGAGGTTTTTGATGTAAAACAAAATGTATGTTCTAGGACAGATCTTGGGAGCTTTATCTATATTTTTAGAGGTGCTCTAGAAGTTGTTTCAAGTTATTAATCATCTAAGGTGAGTTTCCTTTCAAAATTGAGTTGAAATTAAGTTATTTAAGGTTGCATATTTGGTGGTTTTAAAGGAAAATAAAATCTGGTGTAAGGAAGATGTTTGGATGTTGCTAATGAAGTTTGGGAGTAGCTTTTGGAGGTGAATCCATCTACTTTCAGGTAATAGGTATAACCTTAACTTCTATTTTGATTTTGGTGGAGTAAATGCTTGTAAATTTTGGCTATAAGAAATGAATCTAGTGTTGTAAATTCTATTATGGTTGGAATTTTCCTTTTGAAATCAGTTGTGGATGCTTTTGGTTGGTGTATATCATACGTCATGCTGATTTTCAGACGTTTTCATCGAAGTTGAGTTGTCTTCTCGAATTTAAATTCTCGGATTTAACTGCGCAACATGTAATAAAATTTACATAACTTTCTAGTTTTAACTCCAAATAGTGTGCTTCCAAATTCCACTGATTCATAACATCTTAAAGTATCTTTAGTAAAAATTTCACGAATTTTGGACAAGTAGACAACTTATTGTAGATTTTGAAATTTTGCCTATTGTTTTATGAAAACTAGCTGTTTCTGCAATATGTATCATTAATTGGTACTTTTCTCATTTCTAGAGTTATTTTCTGATTTTAATTTCTTCATAAAAATGGTAGATCTTGGTGTTATCTTTCTAATGCTTTTAGTTTGAATATTTTCTGAGCTTTCTACAATCTTTGGCGTTTATTTTCCTAAACTGTTACATTTTTCCTGATATTTAACAGGGGGACTACTTTAGGCATTTCAAGCCTATTAAATGTTTTTAATATTTTCTAAACCAAGGTTTTAAGTTGTGAAGATGAACTACTAGTGTCAGTTGATTTTCTTATAATTAGAAGTGTAATTTTGGGTTTTCAACCTTCTTAGTTGTCTTGGTTCTATAACTTAATTAGTTCTTTATGTTACTTGTTCTTCCTTCTTCAGTTTAGGGATTGAGTTGTACCTTCCATTGAGTGCCTCTTGAATGAGAATCGATAATGAGTAGGACCTTTCATTGAGCAGCTTGGTAGCATTGAGGTAGGTGGTCAATTCATCTTAATAGCACCCAACCATTTTAATGCATGTTTCAAACTAATATGTATGTATTTTCTTTGTATACACGGCATGGTATGTGATTATTGAATAACAACGAACTTATGATATGAAGAAAGCATTGAGAAACTGATTTTAATATGGAAAAAATGCATGCTCGATTATATATCATGTTTATGAAATATTTCTCATGGATTGTGAACTGTTGTGACTTCAAATCTTCATATCATGACTTACGTGGATGAAATGATGGTTTTGTTTGGAAAACCATATTTTACATGTGTAGATGAAACCGTTTTTGATATATTGAAAATCTTTGGAAGAGACGAGAATCTATTTTATCGAGTGTTTTCTCGATGTGAAACCCAACGTTGAAAATGTGACGAAAAGAAATTTCTTTCGTGACTGCCTAAAGACGGTAGTGGCGTCTCACTACCAGGCTTGATAGGGTTCACGACGACACGGAGAACCGTGTATGCCTTAGGTGGACTGGTGCTTGTGTTACTTCCACTCGGATTCCCGCCCGAGTGATCTGTGTGTGTTGGCCACCAGGGATCCTCACCCTTACGGGGGTGGGTGAGTTGGTTTGCCAGGTCCCGCAGACTTGGGTGCGTGGGTTGGCCTGCCAGGGATCCTCACCCTTACGGGGGCGGGTGAGTTGGCTTGCCATGGTCCCGCACCCTATGGGTGAGTGAGTTGCTTGCTAGGGATCCTCACCCTTACGCGGGTGGATGAGTTGGCTTGCCATAGTTCCTCATCCTTAGGACCAGTTACACTTATTGTATATAGATTTCAAAAGAGAAGAAATTTCAAAAGGGGATTTCTACAAAAAAAGGACTTTGGTTTTCAAAAAGGGTTCTTCCAAAATAGTTTTCGAACTTTAACTTAAAAGACACACAACCTATATATATATAGACTACTATATGTTATCACTAAGGTAAGCTTGTGAAAGGTTGGAGACTCTCTACAAGGATGGTGGATCATGCTTATCCGGATGTGGTACACCATCTGAGACTTTGCTAGGTGTTTTTTTCTTCAGGGTGGTATGGGACGTCAGGGAGACAGGTACATCTAGGAAAGTCTGGGAAGGCACGATTATTTCCTGGTAAACCATGTTTGTTGGTGGTGTTGAGTAACTAGTTTAGCTGAGGTTCACATGCCTGCCCGATGGGTGTTAGATGCAGGGGAAGGTTGTCGGGAAACCTTCTCTGGATTAGTTGGGGGCCCTTGTCTAGTCTGCAGTTGTCAAATTGTGCGCACTTAGTATCTGATCTTGAAATAATTCTGACTGGGGTAGCCCGGTCGTGTTCCTTGGCTATGCTAGCAGAAGTACACTACTATTGTTTGTGTATGTATATGCAGGATATTCTTTGATGTTCAAATCAACTATATGTTATGCATTGCTTTATAAATATTTCTAAATTGTTTATCGGATTAATCGCTGCATGTGATGGTATTAGGATGGTTGATCTACCTACTGAGTTTCTCACCCAATTATTCTCGTGGTTTTACAGTTGACGTTTGAGGATCGAGTTAGGATCCTTAGTGGCGCTATGACGTTGTTTACAGACGCGAGGGATTTCCTTATTTTGTGGTGGATGTAGGTTTCCCTCTCTTCAGTCACAGTGGATGATATTTCGACCTCCATTTCTTTAACCTTGAGACTCATGTTTTATGGCTCGGGTTGTGAGCTTTACATTATTTTGTTTTTATATGAATGCGACTTCTTCTTTATCTTCTCTCGCTATATATATTTTGACAGGAAACAACGAACATAACTATATATTATATCACAAATATATCCATGTTAAGTGAAAGATTGAATGTCATAGTTATAATAAAGGTAAATTAGAGGATGGGATAAATTTAGACAATGTTGTCTTGACAGGTCCCTCCTGGTCCTACATCGTTGGGATTTCAGTTGAGAAAAAAAATGGGTGGCAATTTTCTGCATACCTTTAGCTTCTTTTGCTTCCGCTGTATTTATTGTATGCACTGTATTTATCAGGTGACAAAAGGTCTAGTTTACAGTGGAGACTCTGCCAGATTTGAGTCTCGTGGTAGACTGATGGTAATGTCCCTTGTTTTGGGATACGGGGCATTACAATGATCATGTAAGTGGTTTAATCTGTCAGTTTTAAACACCCATTTTGACTCATTCCATGCATTTATTTTCATTTTTAGAAAAATTAATCAAATTTTCAATAGACATTAAAATAATTTTTTAGAATATTGAACACACATAGATGTCCTTTATCTATTTTGCCCTCTCATAACACGAGTAACAGTCTGGTTAATTAATTAAATAGTGTAATGCTAGAGGTCGCGTTGATGATGTACTCTAGGTCGTATCTAGGCACGGGTTATACCTGGTTAGCTTACAAATAAGATATCATTAACCGAATTCATATTTGTAATTGGATTATGAATCATTTTTCACCATGATGTTTCTCATGGTGACTAGCTTTGACCTTCATAAAAAAAATTTCATGTGCACTGTTACCACATTAATTTTTTTTGAATCACACTTAATAGTAATAAGTTAATTTAACCTAGTATAGAAAGGTAATTAATAAAGGAAAATCTCTTTGAAAATAGGACGTTTAAGAGTGAATACTAATTAATTAGAGCAGCAGCTAAGTAATTTAATGTGCCTACTGTGTATGATTAATTAGATTCTACTATTCTAGCTGGGCTGAATTAATTTGGTAGATTATGGAGTGAAAGATAATTAATTAGTATCAGGTGTAATCAAATTTTAGTTGTTACCCTTATCATCTTTGTTGGCAAAACTTAATCTACTTACCATGCATGAACTTGATTGTGGTTTTGATCAAAGTTAATTTGCTTACAAAAAAAAATGGATGGTTCATTAGCATACAAATTTTGGTTTAAATTCGGTCTCTATCGGTTTAATTATGAAATAAATGGGTACGAATTGACACCCCTATAACCCCTTAACACCAGTGTTAGGAGATGATTAATTCAAGCTATGGCTGAAAATTAATAGTAAAATGGATGGCTCATTGTCATATAAATTTCTTGTAGGAGAATTGGCCACAAGGACTTGCATACATGACAAAAAACTGAAAAAAAAAAGAAAACGACGAACATCTTATTGGGATGATGATGATATGCTTACCATTTAAATCATTCTTACAAAAAATCCACATTTTACAACTTTTAACCTCGCTAAAAGTTTGTTGAATATTAATGATAATATAGATATTTTAGTTTAAAATTTAGATAAATTCTAAATGAAGTTAAAAGTATAGAGCTATATATGTGAACTTTTGTGAGATGATCTAAAATAAGTGTGGTCTTATTCTTTTCTTCTTTTTTTGGGTATTTTAATTTTTTAACCCTAGATCTTAGACTATGGTGGCGGCGGCGATGGTGGAGAGGTTATGGTAGTGGCGTGGTGGTGACATGGCATAAGTAGTTACCGGATTCCTTATCTATGGTTCTCTTCTGATGGGAATTCATTCCCAATAGAGGCAATAACGCAACCAAGATTTATGCGGTTCGCTTTCTTTGCTTTGAACAACAAACAGAAATGCCTTTTTTTTGTTTCTCAATTAAACATATGCCTCCCTATTTCCCCCAAATGGGAGGGGTTTGAGGGATAGTACTAACGTAAGGTTTGTCTCCCAAACTCTTCCAGCTAGCCTCATTTTGGAGCTGAAATTGAGGGTAAGAGGGATCGACACAACAACTGAAGGGCGAGAGAGGGAGTAGAAGGCGAGAGAGAGAGAGTGTAGGGCGACACTCGCTCTGTCGCCGCATAATGTTTTGGTTTTAAACTTTTTGTCTTTTTGTTTCAAAATTTTATTTATGTTGTATTAAGGTTTTCGTATATTTCGAAACACTAAACCTGTTGGGCCCACTTCGATGCGATCCAATAGCTGATATTTGGTGAGGTGGTTTTTTTTACCATGTAGATTATCCTCACAAAAAAATCACTCCGTTAAAAAACTTCTAACGCCTTCAAAAGTTAATCGAGAGTTTATTGAAAATTAACGGTGAGAAGAACGGGGAGGAAAATAATCAATTTTTATGGAGTTAGAAGTTTTAGAATGGGTGAACCCCAACCTCGCCTCCCCATGCTTTTTGGAAATCCTACTCTCTTCTAAATTTGACAACTTTTCAAACCTTGCATGGTCGTATTTATCCATTTTGCAACTCCCCATTATCTTTCTCTTAATAATTGCACAATGCGTGTCATAATTCTTTAAGGATAGTTATGGATCTACACCAGTTTATGGACGTAATATGTAGTGGTTTACCTTAGGAAAAAAAAACATGACAATAAGTTATGAAAAGGTCACTTTTAACTTTTTATTTTTTTTTTCTATTTGGTAAGTTATTTATCAATAGAAATTTGATCAATAATAAGTTCTGATTTTTTTAATGTTGCTGTATCGCCTATTTTATTTTTTTAATTAACAACATTTTTGTTTTTTGTACAAGATCTGTAAAAAGTTTTAATATAAGAGAGAAATATAAAGTAGATGTGTGGAATTTTTAAGAGAGGCACTGAGCACTCTAGAGAGAGGTGGAATCTCTCAAATTATCTCAAAAAAAGACACAAAAAAAAAATAAAAAATAAAAAATAAAATAACAAATCTCTACCCCTTATGATGGTGAACTGAAACTAAACTAGGGTTGTTCTAATATAAAGAGCATCACAAAAATAAATACTTTCCAATGTCCCATTAAATAATCCAGTGATACTCCTTTGAATTCCTTTTGTATTTTTGCCCACGAGAAGATCTGAACTTTGATGGAATTAAGGACATGATTGAAGCCTTGCTCTTTATCCTCAAATATTCTGTTACGTGTTTCATTTCTTCCGGACTAATCTTATAATCTACTTACGTTTGTTGGTAGTAAGGACTAAGGATTAATAAGACAACTATTAATTAACCAAATAAAAGAACAAAAAAAACACTCAAAAAATGTCCTCATAACTCTGTTATATTCTAGCAAAAGAAAAGGGCAAAAAAAAAGAAAAAGAAAAAAGCACAATAAAGAGAGGAAATTTGAAAGAAGAGTGAACTGAACAGTTAACTCGAAATATATTTGTACATGTACGTGAAACACAACCCCTGATTCAGTATTGCCCTGCTTCAATATTATTAGGATAAATCATTAAAGATGTACGGTGATAATGAGATATTAATCACGAATAACATTCTTGTAAAATATTGGATTGGGATAAATCAATGATATAAAATAAATAAGAATGAACATAGAGAATTAACGTGGTTTGGTCATGATCGACCAACATCCACGACACAAAGCCAAAAGGCTACATATTATTGATCTCCACTATTCTGAGACTGTGGGATGTTACATGACTTCATCGATCTAAGTCGATGAATAAACTGTTTCCACTCACTCATATTTATAGAGTGTAGGAATGTAATGCCCCGCCCTCACCTTTCGGGTCTGCAGCCCTTACTTAATGAGAACTAGGCATTTCCGGCGGAACCATTAACAACCTGTAGCTCTACGGTGAGCGCAATTCACCAAGCTAACAAGAAGCTTGCACCTCATATTCACAACACAAGTACAATAAAGCTGAAATAAACTTTATCAACTTAAAGAAAATCTGTCATACAAATGGATAATTAAAGAATCCCAAACATCAAAGGACTAAACAATGTCCAAACTAAACTGAAAGAAATCGCAAAGGATGTCCTACGTCTTCACGGAACTTAAGCAAGTCTCCGAAGACTAGATCCTGCCTACGTGAACACCGCCTCTAGCGAGGATTCACCTGTTGTCTTGGACCTGTAAAAATAACGGTGCTAGGTCAAAACCTAGCCAGCAAGTTCACTAGTTCCCTTGGCTTAGATTCGGGTCAACCATATGCTTCACAAGTTTCAGTGTATTAACAACGATAAGATAACGAATAAAGTAATGTAAAGCAATGCACAAGATTCACGGCTGTTGTGTTTTATGTTCTTCGATTAAGATTAAGTTTTCGTAACAAAGAGTGCTCTCTAGTTACTACCCACGTTTCACCCATTCCTGTAGTTCAATCGAGACACTGGCCGTGCGCCACGTAAGTCTGATGAAACCGCCTCGAAATCCATCCCCCGAACACTGGTAACCCTGTCGGCGTTACTTACGTGTCAAGTGATTCCGTAGACCTCACTTGGCGATTCCGAAGACCTCGCTTGGAGAGGACCAGGCCTATACAGGACCTAACTATGTTTGCACACGTGCCAAACAAGTTATTTAAGCATACATCAAACTTATGGAAGTATCTTACACATTATCTATGTGTCCACAATCTCTCATCATCATGGAAATAGTTCTCAATAAGTCATTTATGCATTTTACACTTATAAATACATATCCATTATTAGCATGCATGAACATGATCATAATATCCTTCATACAAGAACTAATTACACAAAAGAAACTATCAAAAACCAATTTTAGGGTCAAAAGGCAATGCGTATCGATACTAACTTACATGCTGAGGGAGTATCAATACACCCTAAATGGGTATCAATACATGCTGTCAGATTGGGGCTGTATCGATACACCCTAAATGGGTATCGATACACCCTTTCAGATTGGGGCTGTATCGATACACCCTAAATGGGTATCGATACACCCTGGGTTTTCTCGCGATTCTGGGTTTTGTTCTTCAACAAAACTCCATGGAAACTTGGGATTTTGGCCTGCAACCTTAGGGGATTGTATACAAGTTAAATATACATAGATTTCATGCTCTTTAACCAATGAAAATCATACACACATGGATACATGCCTTCATTCATCTAGTTAACATATATTATCCATTAAAACCCAATTTCTATGCATTCATTCATGGATTAGGTTATGTAAACTAAGCATAAACCTAGCTTTCATGCAAGCATTTACTAAGACTTCATCAAAGCAAAGTGGAAGACCTAAGTCTACACCAAAAGAGCAAGTTACTACTTGCCTCAAATCACCAAGGAAGATGAAACCCAAGGAAGAAGAAGAAGCTCCTCTGCAACAGCTTGATTCTCTGAGATTTCTTCTTCACAAAACCTTGGTTCTCCTTCAAGTCTAACTCTCTCCCTTGCTCTCCCTCTCTCCCAGCAGATCAGCCCCTCTCTTCCTCTCTTGAAATGGCTGAGCAGCCTCCCCTTCTCTTCTCCTCTCCTAACCGATGGATACCAAGGGGAAAGGGTTAGAGTTAGTTTTTATTAATACTAACTTAACCCTAAACCTACTAAAACCCTACAGGGTGCCCTCATCCAGAGTGCCCAAATAAGTAAATAATTGTAGAGAATCTAATACAATTAGGAAACTACAATATGAAGAAAGTCTTGGATAACAAGCAACTTTATTCTTGGATACTTGGAGATATTGTAGGATCTTGGAAATCTTGGATGTCGATCCTCTAACAACATTCAAGATTAGTTAATTAAAAAAGAGGCTGCAAAATCCTTAGAGCAACAAAAATGATTACCATAAGATAAGATTAATAAAATACTTTTGTTGAAGGTCGTTCGAGCTTTTCATGGGACTTATTTGAAGTGGCTCATTTCGAACAAGAGAAGCCCCTGTATGAACAAAGATTGATTTTACTTCCCCATCTAGCTACTCAAGGTTGGGGTAGGTCCTGGTGGGGAAGTTGAAGGACACATTTCTATACTTTGTATCTAGAGTACTTCACTTAATTTTCTCTGCAGTATTGGGCTTTGGCGATATTTATCATTCACTTCTTGGACCCGAGACTCTTGAAGGATCCTTTCCATTCTTCAGTATTGGGCTTTGGCGATATTTTGGGTATTCAGTTATTCTTGTTTTTTTTTTCTTTTTTTTTTAATAGGAAACAGGGAATTCATTCACTAACGAATAGCTGAAAGATTAGCATATAAAGTTTCAGAAATACAAGGAGGTGGTATAAGAGTAGACCACCAATCCGTAATTTGCCTATTTAAACCAAATTTAGCTAAGTCATGAGCTGCTTTGTTGCAAGCTCTAGTAACATGAACGAAACCTATAGGTATGTTGAGGGAGCTGTCATTGATAAAGTGGATTATATTTATAGCATCCCCTTCAATAACACAATCAAAGAAATTCATCTTGAGAGCTAATTTGATTCCAAGTAGAAAACCTAAGGCTTCAGCTTCTACTGGAGAGCATAGTGAGGTAAATTGAGTTCCACGTACCCCTCAAAAACACCATTAGAGTTTCTAGCTATAGCTGCAGATGCCGAATGTGATTGGCCAACAGCACCGTCAACGTTGATTTTGATGAAGTTTTGGGCTGGAGGTAACCAGTGTGGTCTCCGTGTTGCTGGGTCATCTTCAACAAGCATCCTCGAATGAACAGGTTCTACAAAAGTAAAGCAAAAGTCAGAGAATACTTTCATTGCATTGTTAATGACATCTAAAATATAAAAATCCTTCTTATCAAAGATGGCTCTGTTTCTTGCCTTTCATAGAGACCAAAGAAGGCTAATACAATTTCAAAAAGCTTCATCTCCAAGAAGGTTAGAAATCCATTCAGATAACATGTTAGTAATTATAAGATTTGGATCCTCAACCCTATATCTCAAAGGTGAAGCAAGAAGAATTGTAACACTCCACTTTTCAAATCTTATAATCCAACTCAAATCATTAAACTTGAAAAGAAGAGTATAAGAAGGATACGTAATTATAGGCATTGTAAGAACAAAAATTGGTAATTATTTTTCTTTATTCTATAAAATTCAACCATAATAGGTCAACAAAATTAATTCAAAATAATAGTTAAAAGTTAATTCATGGTTAATTAAGTTTGACTAAAGTAAATCGAAAGGTCTATGCAAACTAATAGGTGTTTTAGACATATAGTAATCTGTCCAGAATCTGCATCAGGTCTGTTATTTTGTACATAAATAATTCATCTTAAATCATTTTTAAGTCATTCTAAAACTAAACGAAAATAGACAAATAGATCTAGAATATCACAGAAGAACGTTTTTCAATTTGGAAAACATAACATACTATAAAATTAACCGTAACAAGGTCCATCTGCACTGATAGTAGAAATTCAGTAACATGATATGATGTTTTACCCTATTAAAACCAGAACATAAGTAATTCAAAAATTATGAAATTTCAGAGAAAATAACAGAGTTTATTACGAAAATAATGCCATTGACGGAACATCATTCTGATCTCAGAATTAAGAGAAACAATTCAAAGATCGCAGTACTATCAGATTTTGAGTTTAAAACCAAATTTGAAAAGTTACAATTCCAACATATAAAACCATTCTTCAAACCAAAATAAAACTTAAAGCATCCCATAATCCCTGTGATATAATACATAAAGTAGTGTGATCAAACAAATTAAGCACNGAGCATGAAAATATAACTCTATTCATTTTACTTCCACGACCAGAAACATATGATGACCTTGTATGGATACTAAAACCCTTCGACCTACCATATTCCTCATAATAATCCATTGCTTCTTC
Organism: Macleaya cordata; assembly: GCA_002174775.1. Classification (NCBI taxonomy): domain Eukaryota; kingdom Viridiplantae; phylum Streptophyta; class Magnoliopsida; order Ranunculales; family Papaveraceae; genus Macleaya; species Macleaya cordata. Next base: position 73,070 of record MVGT01000801.1, read on the forward strand.
TACAGAGCAAAAAATCATATTCAATTTTGGTTCGAACGATTTTTTGTTACTGCCAGAATGTTCGGCTTCATTTGTGGTTTCATCACTAGGAGTCATTTCTTCTACATTGAGATAATAATTGAATAATAATTAGAGAATCTAATAACATGAGTTGTAACAATCCCATTATTCCTACCTATATGTAAATAAAAAGAAAAAACTATAGCATTCTTCACTTACGGTAAAAATTTATAACATTTAGTAACACTATTAAATGGCATAAAAGGTGTAGCGGTTTCAATAATAACATTATTTCTTACCTATTTGTTAAAAAAAAAATTATAGCATCTACTAGTAAAAATTTATCATGACAGCAATACATAAAAAAAAATTTACAGCATCTAATGGTAAAAATTTATCATGGAAGCAACACATAAAGAAAAAAATTACAGCATCTAATGGTAAAAATTTATCATGGCAGTAACACATAAAAAAAAATCAACATATAATAACAGTACCAATTGAGTATATTCATAAAGCATGAGATTATTCAAGGTAAAACTCTAGATTAAACAAACTAAATTAAAGACCAAAAATCAAAATCTTAGATTAAATAAACTAGATTAAACCCTAGGTTCTTCAAACCTCAGCTCCCTCGCCTTTAATGTGCTCCTGGAAAGAATGATCTCTTCTAGAAAGAAGGATCTCTTCTAGACCAAAAAAAATAGAGAAAATGGTGGGGGGGTAGCAGAGTTCGAGAGAGAAAGAGGGACATCACGTGAAGGGTCAGTCTCCACGGTTGTACTTTTGACTGACCAGACATACTTTCAAACCGGGTCTTCTTTAAATAATAGCCACGTCAACAGTATTAACAGCCGTTCATCTCGAGCGATCCAACGGCGAAGTCGACCTGTAGATATAAGGTAGATTTTAACCTGTACACGGATCCGTTCTCTATATATTTAATAACAAAAACTAATTTTTATAGATAAGGTTTTGTGTACAAAAATTTTGATGTAACTTATGCCCCTTGATTAATGACATGAAGACATGTATCAATCAAAATTATCTTGTGGTCTAAATCAAAAGTTTTGAGTGAACAAACATTATTCTTTAATGTTAGTTTACAACAAACTATATGTACACAGTTTACTCTAATGACCATAACTCACAGATCGTAAGTCCAAATATCACAAGCCATACCATTCTGAAAACTAGATTCAAAGAGCTACAACTTCATTAGAAATAGCCCAAGCTCAATTCGGAGCATAGGATGTCCAAAACGAGGTCCAAATTATACTGACAGATATAAATACGAATTTTAGAAATAATATATAACATGTTGGGTTGTTTTAACCCAAAGAAAATAAAGATGGGCCTAGCCCACTTAATTATAGATTCATGTTCATGCTCAAGTCCATCACACAAATATTGGGTTAAACCATCTAATCTCATAGACTCATGCCCAAGTCCATAAAAAATATTGGGTTACTACACTTAATTATGTTAAGTGTAGATCTCATACACTAATAAAATTTTGGGTTGCTACATCATTACCCCCTAAAAAGAATTTCGTCCCGAAATTTAAAATGAAGGTAGGTTTTAATCAATTACCTATGAATAACTCTGGATATTTGGCTTGAATCACAGATTTTAGTTCCAAGTTGCTTCCTCTGGGCTATTGTGTTGTCATTGCACTTTGACATATCGGATAGTCTTGTTACGGAGTTCCTGAACCTTGGTGTCCAGATTACGCAGGGGTTTCACTTCATATGAAACATTCTCACTGAGTTGCACTTCATGCCAGTTGATGACATATGAAGGGTTGTCGTGGTATTTTCGCAATATAGAAACATGAAGTACATTATGTATTCCGATTAGCAGTGGTGGTAAAGCGAGCCGATATGAAACTTTACCAATTCGATCTAGAATCTCGAATGGTCCTACATATCATTGTGTAAGTTTTTCCTTCTTCCCAAATCTCTTAATCCCAGGTCTTGGACTAACTTTTAAGAATACATAGTCACCTACCTGAAAATCAAGTGGTCTCCTTCTATTGTCGACATAGTTCTTCTGACGGCTTTGTGTTGCACGTAAACAATCCTTAATGATTCTTATCTTTTTTGTTATTTCTTGGATAACATCTAGTCTCATAATGCTTCTCTCACTTACTTCTGCCCAACATAAGGGTGTTCTACAAGGCTTTCCATACAACGCTTCGTAAGGCGGCATGCCAATACTAGAATGATAACTATTATCGTATGAGAACTCAACAAATGGTAATTGGTCGCACCAACTTCCTTGAAAGTCAATAGCACAAGCTCGTAACATGTCTTTCAAGGTTTGTATGGCTCTCTCTGACTAGCCGTCTATTTGAGGATGCTATGCAGTGTTCATATTGAACTTGGTTCCCATTGAATTTTGAAAACTTTCCCAAAATTTTGATGTTTGAAACAATCGACATAGGTACGCCGTGTAACTTAATGATTTCCATGACATATAATGCGCTCATCATTGTAATGGAGTTTGTTTCCTTTATCGCCAAAAAGTGAGCAGCTTTAGTAAGTCTGTCAATTATCACCGAAATATTGTCTTTACATTGTCTAGTCTTTGGTAGTCCCCTAACGAAATCTATGCTAATGAAGTCCTACTTCCATTCTGCAACTTTTAGTGATTTCAACGGTCTTGCTGGCCTTTTGTGTTCTATCTTAACTTGTTGATAGATGAGACACTTTGAAACAAAAAGTGCCACATCCTTCTTCATCCCTTTCCACCAGAATTGTTATTTTAGATCTAGGTACATCTTTGTACTACCAGAGTGTATTGAAAACGTCAATTCGTTGGCCATCATCAGACTCTCTTTCTTCAACTTGTCATTGTCTGGTACGTACAATCTTCCTTTGTATTGCAATCCACCATTTGCTCTCTGAATCCAACACTCTGGTGGGTCTAGTGTTCCGATCTTTGCTCGAATCTCCTGAAGCTTAGCATCCGCATCTGTCTCTACTACTTGCTTAATTATTATAAGTTCTACCACCACGTGTGATAGATATGCATTTGTGGTTCCTCTTTCCACTTAGAGATCATAACCAGCTACGGTCTCTAGTAAATAGATCGGTTCTAATGTACCATGATTCTTTCTTCTTGATGCATCTGCTTCCACATTCGCTTTTCCAGGATGATAATTTAGCGAAAGTCATAATCCTTGAGGAACTATAGCCAGCTCCTTTGTCTCGGATTCAAATCCTTCTGGGTAAAGATATACTTCAAACTTTTGTGATCTGAGAAAACTTCAAACTTCTTGCCCTAAAGGTAGTGTCTCCACAACTTCAGTACGAAAATTACGGCTGTTAATTCCAAATCATGCGTCGCATAATTCTTCTCATGATTAGTTATCTTTAAGTGTACGCCACGACCTTTTCACTCTGCATAAGTACTCCACAAAGTCCATTGTGTGAAGCATCATAATAATAGATTGCGTATCCAATTCTCTACTTTGGTGTGGTTAAGACTGGTGCTGAAGTGAGTCTCTGTTTCAGCTCTCCGAAAGATTCTTCACATTCAAGGCTTCATTCAAACTTAACTCATTTCTTAGTTAGGTGTGTGAGTGGTGCTTCTAGTCGAGAGAAATTCTCGACGAAACGTCGATAATAGCCCGCTAAACCTAAAAAACTACGGATTTCAAACACATTCTTAGGTCGTTTCCAACCTAGGACTGCTGAAATCTTAGTTGGGTCTATTGCTATCCTATGTTCTAAGATAACATGCCCAAAAAATAACACTTCTTTCTTCCAAAATTCATACCTACTTTTCTTAGCGTACACTTGATGCTCCTTAAGTGTTTGCAAGTCAATTCTCAGATGTTCTTCGTGTATTCTCCGTCGTGCAGTAAAGTTTTTTTTTTCTCTATATTTTCTTGTGCCTGAGAATATTGGATAAAAAAAATATTTTCTCCATCTTCTTGGTTTGATATATTCTATTCTTCTAATGTCGTGAAGGTTTCCTAACGCCTCATCAATTTTTTGTATGAGAAGCTTCATTGTCATTGCGATGTGGTGAGAATTTCTATTGTCGGGGAATACATGACTTAGTGAGAATAATCACCCAGTAGCTGACCACCTTCATCCAAATCACTATCCTACATAGTTGCTCTGTTTTGGGTGGTCAACCAAACAGTGCCATCCTATGTAGCTGGTGCCAATAAGATGAAGAGTCTACTGCTTTTCATCACACTTTCGTCGCCACTTTTCACCACTTATCCGCAAAAATTTTGTCCTCACAATTCGTCTTTGCAACGCATGCGGTGAGTTGTCTCAGTGTAAGTATCATTCGATATCCTTTCGCTGGTGCCGATTATTACGTAAACGTGGTATATAAACTTTTAAGTTTATTCCATCAAAAAGAAAATTCTTCTAATTTTCTTTAAAGAAATATATATATTTATTTCCTGCTAACTAATTACTTTCAACTAATCATCATTAGATGTTATATGATATGATGTCAATCGATCTGCTTCTAGGATCACATAATACTTCAATATCTCAAAAGAGACAAAACCAACCAGTGGTTCCTGATTAATCAATAATCAAGTTACGTCTTTTCTCATTTCTTAAAGAGAAGGCATATATAATAAACTTAGAAGAAAATATAAACTTCCTAATAACTAATATGTTTGTTACCTGAAGTGACACCAACCAATTCACTTGTTGAATTGCATCACATCCTGATACTCAGAAAATAATTTATTATTTTTCTAGTCACATCATCTCCTATTATTATATCTACATACATGCAATTCTTTTATAATAATAAGGTTTTTAGTTGTTTACCCTTACCCCAAAATAAACATCACCTACTTAAATCAAACAACAACAAAAAATTTATTTTTATTTTCGTAGAGGTAAATTTAAACAAGTAGTGTATACTTACATATAATTATGTATCTTTTCTATACATAATCATTCGTACAAAGTAAATGTTTTTTTTAATAGTACCTCAACATTAGGTATTGGAGACAATTTCAAAAGATAAGTCGGATACACTAAGAAAATAGTTTCTTTAATAAATTTTTTTTTCATACAAACACTTCTATGCGTGCTTTGTGTAAGTAAATCAACACTCGATAAATCATTGTATTTACAATCGATAAATCATTATACTAATATAAAATAAAAAGTACGTTTTTTTTAAAACACATTCCACAAGTTCCAAAATGATCTGGAGCCTAAGCTCTGATACCAAACTGTAGCACCCCACTTTTCAAATCTTATAATCCAACTCAAATCATTAAACTTGAAAAGAAGAGTATTAGAAGGATACGTAATTATAAGCATTGTAAGAACAAAAATTGGTAATTCTTTTTCTCTATTCTATAAAATTCAACCATAATAGGTCAACAAAATTAATTCAAAAGAGTAGTTAAAATTTAATTCATAGTTAAAAGGTTTATACAAACTAATAGGTGTTTTAGACATATAGTAATTTGTCCAGAATCTGCATCAGGTCTGTTATTTTGTACATAAATAATTCATCTTAAATCGCTTTTAAGTCATTCCAAAACTAAACGAAAATAGACAAACAGATCTAGAATATCACAGAAGAACGTTTTTCAATTTGGAAAACATAGCATACTGTAAAATCAACTAAAATAGGGTCCATCTGCACTGATAACAGAAATTCACTAACGTGATATGATGTTTTACCCTATTAAAACTAGATCATAAGTAATTCACAAATTATAAAATTTTAGGAAAAAATAACAGAGTTTATTATGAAAATAATCCAACTGAAGGAACATCATTCTGATCTCAAAATTAAGAGAAACAATTCAAACATCGCAGTACTATCAGATTTTGAGTTTAAAACCAAACTTGAAAAGTTACAATTCTAATATATAAAACCATTCTTCAAACCAAAATAAAACTTAAAGCATCCCATAATCCCTGTGATATAATACATAAAGTAGTGTGATCAAACAAATTAAGCACACCTACAAATTATGCTAGAAAGTAAGTCTTTCCACGATCGTCAAATTCACGATCTACGCTCCAACACCCTCCTCGAACTCTGTGGGGGGAAAATTATCAGGGTGAGCAAGCTCAGTAGGAAACTAACCAAAAATAATAGATTCAGACATGTATGAATGAGGAAACACATTTAAAAATGCAACAAAACATATGCAACAGCAGAAACCACGTTGTTCAGTTAAAAGTGTTGCTGAAAACTCTGCAGTGTTACTAAAATTTCACAAAATCTTCGCTGTTTGTGTTTTCCAGGGCCTTTTAGCCACGTTTTTATTTATGTACGAACTGTCACAAATATCATATTAATGTTTTTAATTAATCTTACCAGTTA
>MVGT01000801.1:79952-91234 GCA_002174775.1 Macleaya cordata
AAATAAGCTTGATGTTGAATGGTTTAGAAGATGGAATAAAAATGGAGAAAACTTCTTTAAGGTACTCATTTTCATTTGGTTTAAGCCTCCTTATATAGGCTTCCAAAAGGTTTTCAATTATGATGGTGGAAAATGGTAGTGGAACCATCATTATTTAGTGGTGGTGGTGCATCTATTATTAGCTAGAGGTGATGGTGCATCCATCATTAGCTAGTGGTGGTGAGTTGTAATGGTAGTGTATGCATTATTAGCTAGTGGTTGTGATATATATTTGAGAACGGATCTGTGTACAAGTTAAAATTTATGTTATATCTACAGGTCGAGTTCGCCATTGGATCATTCGAGATAAACGGTTGTTAATACTGTAGATGTAGTCGTTATTTAAAGAAGACCCGGTTTGAAAGTATGTCTAGTCAGTCAAAAGTACAACCGTGCAGACTGACCCTTCAAGTGTTGTCCCTCTTTCTCTCTCCCTTCTCTCTTGCTCTTTCACTCCCTCTTTCTCTCTCTAATTTTACTCTCCTTTCTCTCTCGAACTCTATTACCCCCCACCATTTTCTCTGATTTTTTTTTTGAGTCTAGAAGAGATCCTTCTTTCCAGGACCACATTGAAGCCGAGGGAGCCGAGGTTTGAAGAACCTAAGATTTAATCTGGTTTGTTTAGTCTAAGGTTTCAGGACCACATTAAAGCCGAGGGAGCCAAGTCGAAGGAGCCGTAGGCTTAGCGATTTTTTTTTCTTCCTTGTAAGTTCTAGTTCTTGCTTACTCTGCAAACCCTTGTTTTTAGGGTTAAAATTTCAGATTTAGTGTAGTTTCTCAGTGAACCTTGCGATTTTTTTTTGTCTTTCTTATAAGTTCTAGCTCTCTTTCTCTGCAAACCCTAGTTTTTTAGGGTTAAAATTATTTTTTTTTGGTGTAGTTTCGTTACAACGTAAAACCTGGATTATATTTTTCAAAAAATCCTAGATTTTTAAGATCAACTTTTTCCTGCTAAAAAATTGTGAGTGCCCTAATTTTTTTCTTCGATCCCTGTATTTTCTAGCTCTCTTTCTCTGCAAAACCTAATTTTTAAGGTTAACATTAATTTTATAGTGTAGTTTAACAGTGAAAGTAGATCCCTTCTTCACTACAAAAACCCTAGTTTTTTAGGGTTAACATTATGTCTTATTTTTTTTTCTTCTAAGCCATGTCCTATTTTTCTGTTCATGTGAAATTATTTTTATTCACCAGAGCATACTGGATTCATGGAAATAAAGTGGTATCCGAAAATACCTTGTTCATGTGGTGGTGGTGGTGTTGTGGAGGGAGGGGGGGAGTCATGGAGTTGAAAACGTCAGGTACAGAAAAAAATCATGGTCGTCAGTATTTCAAATGCCTATTACAAAGAGTAAATTTCTAACACTTTTTAAATTTTTTTTCTTATTTCCTACGTTCTTCTGCTAATCACAACATTAAACAAATTTTGTCTCTCTATTTATCATTTTCAGGAGTACCGGGGTGAGTTTATTTGGGCCGATCCACCCACACGCCATGCCTCTCGATCCTCTGGTCCCTAAACATCAACATCTCAAATATCTCCAGCCTAAGCATCATTGTCGGATATCGAATCGAAGCCGAAGATAGAGACCAATATGAAGATGGAGGTGAAAGAAAGGGTGCCATGTGAGACTCCTGAACAATGCATCGCGAACCACTTAGGATCTTTAGTTTTTTTATTTCGGATATTGGTTGTAATCCAAATTGTCAAGTTTCTTCATAACAGGTAGAATGTAGTAAGTTGATTAAGTAGGTGTTGTATTTTGTTATTATTATGGAAGATGAAGTTGAACAAATTTATGAAAATTTGTAACTGACTTTTTAGTTTGGGGTTACCAAACAATAGTAATTAGTACCATATTGCATCACTTAATTAGTACAAATATTGGTTCTTGAGGCCTCAAGGAGAGGTCATTGAGTTATTGATTTAGTTTGGTGCATTTTCATAGACCTTAACAGAGAAGAATGAACGTTTTATGTAGTTTTGAATTTTGACCCGGACATTGTTTTCACGTTAAGCGACATGGTTAAGATATAGAAGGAGATAAAGGAGCAATTATGTCCTAAAGGATGTGGTCCTTGGATGACAATTGTTTTACGTTATAGCTGCAGTGGGATGTTATTTCTATTATCAAGGCTTAGTGGAAATCTGTTGCAGATTTATGATGTCGTGAGATATATACTGCACTGCTTCAGCATTCAATCCAAAACAAGTTTCAGTTCATTCACTGTTTCAGCATTCAATCCAAAAAATACAAGTTTCAGCTCATTCACTGCTTCAGCATTCAATCTAAAAAATTATTTACAGCAACATGCTTTAATGTTAAATTACAACAACACATCTCAAAAAATAATTGCAGCAGCTTGTCCAAAAAGTGACCCCTCCCCTGCTGCTTCCTGCTTCTCAATTCCTATAACCTGCAACATGACGAAGAATAGGAAATTCAAAGTGACATTAGAAATGCTGAATTAATCGGATAATTATTTATGGAAGGGAATTAATCAACAATTTTACCTCAAAATAATTAGAATTGTTGAATTAATTATTAAGTTCCCAAATCCATATCAACCCAATCTTGGACTGATCATGTCATGCAATGGTCATCAATTGCCACAAAAATAAGAAAAAAAAAGTTGTGATTGTTAATAATATTAATTAATTAATTGTGAATACCTGTATCTTCAATAACAATGCTTGATCGTTGGGCTTTTCTCTCTGCACAAGTGCGACTATCATGTCCTCCCACGTGGCATGCTCTACATACTCTTTCTGTTCATGTCCTGTTCAGGTCACATTTCCTTTATCATCCCTTACCCGACCCTTTGTTTGGGACATGCATGGTCGTAATATGGGCAGTACCATTAGTTTCCTCAAGTGGTTTATCTATATTTTCTTGTTGAAGCTCATTACTATCTATCACCCTCACTTCCTCGAATGCTTTTTTAAAAAGATCCATTGCTACATTGTAAGCTTCTTCCGAATTACCCAACATATACGCCAATTCTGTAGATCGTCGAATATAATGACTAATTCGCAAGACATCTGTCCCAATATTTTGAGCATGCATGACTAACCCATCAGAATCAATGACATCAGATTTATTTGCCTTCTTTGTCTACCTTTTCAATATGAAAGGAGCTGGTATCTCCTCTATATTGCAACGAAAAACAAGAATATGATGCAAATGCCTGCATATAAAGCCTAAATATTTGAACAATTGACTACCATAAGCCCCCCTCTTTCGTCGTCTGATTCATTTTTACCAAAAATTCTTCCTTTGTAACACCTTTTGATGAAACTTTATATGTGAACATATCTCCATCATTCTCAAGTGCTTCGGCACGGAAACGTAGTGATGCATTAAACTCACTGTCACTTTGTCAAAGATGTACTTTGTGTAAATTTCAGATGCATGTTTCACCAATAAATCTTCAGAATCAAATATAAGCTGCCTGTAAATGGATTTGAAGTCTTCATTTAGTCCCCTTGTATAAATACTATCCAATGCATTTATACTCTCACTATGCTACGTTGTTTTCATTCCAGCAAAACAAGTTCCCCTATTAAAAACAAGTATCCATTTCTCTTGAATTGTGTACAAAAGTTTTAGCCATGCATGATCTTGCAAATCATTATCGACCAACATAGATTGCCACTGCTGCTCAAAATCCTCAACGGTTTATGTCTCTCGGGTAACCATCTTAATCGTTCTCTTGAATTTTGACTTCTTAAAAAATACATGAGATAGTTTTTCAGCAAACTTCTTTTTGATGTGCCATAAACAAAAGTGATGTCGGGTATTTGGGAACACTTTTTCGATAGCATTTGTCATGGTCATATCTTGATCTGTAAAAATGGATATAGGATGTCGACCTCCCATTGCTTCTAACTATGTCTCAAATAACCAAATAAATGTATCTTCAGTTGCATCTTGAACCAATGCAAATCCAAATAAAATTGATATTCCTTGATGGTTTACTCTCGTGAAAGGTGCAAATGGCATACTATATGTGTCGGTCTTATAAGTGGTATAAAAAACTACAACATCTCTAAAACAACTATATGCCATACGAGAACGTGCATCGGCCCATAAAAAATTCGATGCCCTCCCTTCCTCATCATATTGAGCTACTTAATAGAAACTAGGGTTTTCAATGCTCTTCTTCGTAAAATAGGACATAGCAGCTTCCGCATCACCTAAGTCTAATGAAGAATTTCAAACCGTTCTCAAATAGTTATAAACATCCCTAGAAGTGAACCCAACATCAGAATCGCTTCCACAAAAAATCGATGTGACCTTTCTGCCTTTGAGCCTCTCTCTATTAAATGCTTCTGCCAAACTTTTAGCTATAGGATGCATATACCTGTTTAACTTTATGAGAGGTTGATTTGAAGGGGTTACTAAACAATGGTTATGAAAATCGGTATACCCATGAACATGCCAAGTCTCCTTCTTTGTGTTCAATGCTATACGCATCGAAGCCATATAATTGGTCTTCATTGTCGAAGTGTTCCTCTTGATCTTAGCATTAGCCTCGTCGATCGAGTGTTTGCGCTTGTGCACTCCTCCACAAGAGCATGAAAATATAACTCTATTCATTTTACTTCCACGACCAGAAACATATGATGACCTTGTATGGATACTAAAACCCTTCGACCTACCATATTCCTCATAATAATCCATTGCTTCTTCTACAGAGCAAAAAATCATATTCAATTTTGGTTCGAACGATTTTTTGTTACTGCCAGAATGTTCGGCTTCATTTGTGGTTTCATCACTAGGAGTCATTTCTTCTACATTGAGATAATAATTGAATAATAATTAGAGAATCTAATAACATGAGTTGTAACAATCCCATTATTCCTACCTATATGTAAATAAAAAGAAAAAACTATAGCATTCTTCACTTACGGTAAAAATTTATAACATTTAGTAACACTATTAAATGGCATAAAAGGTGTAGCGGTTTCAATAATAACATTATTTCTTACCTATTTGTTAAAAAAAAAATTATAGCATCTACTAGTAAAAATTTATCATGACAGCAATACATAAAAAAAAATTTACAGCATCTAATGGTAAAAATTTATCATGGAAGCAACACATAAAGAAAAAAATTACAGCATCTAATGGTAAAAATTTATCATGGCAGTAACACATAAAAAAAAATCAACATATAATAACAGTACCAATTGAGTATATTCATAAAGCATGAGATTATTCAAGGTAAAACTCTAGATTAAACAAACTAAATTAAAGACCAAAAATCAAAATCTTAGATTAAATAAACTAGATTAAACCCTAGGTTCTTCAAACCTCAGCTCCCTCGCCTTTAATGTGCTCCTGGAAAGAATGATCTCTTCTAGAAAGAAGGATCTCTTCTAGACCAAAAAAAATAGAGAAAATGGTGGGGGGGTAGCAGAGTTCGAGAGAGAAAGAGGAGTTAGAGAAAGAAAGAGGGAGAGAGAAAGAGGGACATCACGTGAAGGGTCAGTCTCCACGGTTGTACTTTTGACTGACCAGACATACTTTCAAACCGGGTCTTCTTTAAATAATAGCCACGTCAACAGTATTAACAGCCGTTCATCTCGAGCGATCCAACGGCGAAGTCGACCTGTAGATATAAGGTAGATTTTAACCTGTACACGGATCCGTTCTCTATATATTTAATAACAAAAACTAATTTTTATAGATAAGGTTTTGTGTACAAAAATTTTGATGTAACTTATGCCCCTTGATTAATGACATGAAGACATGTATCAATCAAAATTATCTTGTGGTCTAAATCAAAAGTTTTGAGTGAACAAACATTATTCTTTAATGTTAGTTTACAACAAACTATATGTACACAGTTTACTCTAATGACCATAACTCACAGATCGTAAGTCCAAATATCACAAGCCATACCATTCTGAAAACTAGATTCAAAGAGCTACAACTTCATTAGAAATAGCCCAAGCTCAATTCGGAGCATAGGATGTCCAAAACGAGGTCCAAATTATACTGACAGATATAAATACGAATTTTAGAAATAATATATAACATGTTGGGTTGTTTTAACCCAAAGAAAATAAAGATGGGCCTAGCCCACTTAATTATAGATTCATGTTCATGCTCAAGTCCATCACACAAATATTGGGTTAAACCATCTAATCTCATAGACTCATGCCCAAGTCCATAAAAAATATTGGGTTACTACACTTAATTATGTTAAGTGTAGATCTCATACACTAATAAAATTTTGGGGTGCTACAAGAATTGTTTTGGTGATATGATAGTGAATAAAAATATGGTCAATGGTTTCCAAGGATGAACCACAAAGAGGACAATGTTGTGCTAGTTGTGATTTAAATCTACTTATAGTAGCGCTTACTGGCACAGAACTAGTGAGAAGACGCCAAGCAAAAATTCTAATCCTAGGAGAACAATCAGCAATCTTCCAAAGTTTGTTCCAAGGAAACGAAGAACCCATACCTGAAGTGGTTGCCTCATTAGCAAGAAGAGTAGTCTAGAATGATTTTGTAGTAAACAAACCTGATGGTGTCTTCATCCAAGCAAGACTATCCGCTTGATCAGATTGAGGGATAATGATCCCCATAATCGCTTGAACCTCATAAGCAGGAAATAAACTGAGTAAAAGTGGTACATTCCAAGAGTTTGTGTTAGGGACAATCAAATCAGAGACCCAAATACAATGTGTATGATCACGAGCATCAGGAGATGATTTATAACCATTGAGAAAAGGGACCCAAGGGTCCTCAAAAATACGAACTGAAGCACCATTGCCTATGATCCAACAAAGATGGGGCAAAACATCACTTTTAACAATAGTTATGGCTCTCCATGTGGAAGAGCAGTCTCTAGGAGTGTTGCTACTGCAAAAGGGTTATTTTTAAGATATTTTGCTCTAAGCAAACGAACCCAAAGATCATTTGGAGATTAAATGAAATGCCAAACAAGTTTACCAACTAGGGATCAATTAATAAGATGCAAATGTCTTATACCCACACCACCCTTATCCTTAGGCATACAAAATTTTGACCAACTAAGAATATGCATTTTTCTCTTATCAGTATCATATTCCCACCAAAAATCACGTTGAATAGCAGTTAATTTATGTATAACATCAGTGGGAAGCAAGGCTATGGACATGAAGTAAATATAAAGAGAAGCGAAGCTAGATTGAATCAAAATGTGCCGACCAGCATGAGACAGAGTGTGACGTTTCTAACCACTGAGTTTACCCTTGGCCTTATCAATCAGACAATCATGAGAAGAGCAATAAGAATTGGGTCGAAGAGTAAATGTACCCAAATACTTATCTGCATTAGTCATAGGCTTAACCCCTTATTAGGTATAAGTGTTTTTCTTCTAGTACCGGTAAACTACTAGGGGATCACGTAGCCCATGCCAGATTAATCTGGGCTGGAGCAAACAAAAATAATGTGTTAAATTTAGAATAAGTTAAACAACTGTTTAAAAGATTAAATTTTGAAACAACTTTTGACACTATTATTAGAAAATTTAAAATGATGTGTCCTTCTTTTCGAGAATGATTTAGATGAAGAAGAGATCATCATCCCTTCAAAAATCACCCCTTGGGTCATATCCATAGTTCACAAGCGTCGGTGCAAAACAAAGATGTAAAAATCTAAAGAATGAGATAAGCAACATATTGTGCGCATGAAACTATTAACATCAAGTGAAAAATGGAGCACATGATCAGTACTGAAAGCATTTGTTCCTTGCGATGTGGATCGTGGGTACACTTTCCATCATTTGAAATACGGAATATATAATGTTTTTGTTTTGTTTTTTTTTGGAATATATAATTATTTGGGCATGAGAATCAATTTAATTTGTTGGAAATATGGAATATATAATTTGTTAGAAATTAAATTATAAATGTAACTAGTTTTTCATAGCAAGTCCATTGTTTCCACAAAATCTCTCCCTAAAATCTCCCATCCAAATAGACTATTAAATCATCTCGAAGACAAAGTGATGATACGAAGAAATAAGAAAAGCAAAAGCAAGTAATCAACTAGTTGTCCAAAAAGCTCTAATAGTTTTAGAAAATAAATACGCTTGAATAATAAATAAAATATATTTAAATTAAAATAAGGTATAATTATTTTTTTATGTGAAAATAAAGGTATAATTGTACACTTTTTTACGTAAAAATTAGGGTACGTTTTGTAACTAGCCGGCAATTAATCAAGAAAGACTTTATAGTAATTCTCTGTTAATTAAGATACCCGCCTTGCATAACAAAACATAACAAGCGCAAAACCTGTGCCGATGCTCTCGCTACTCATTCAATGAAACCTTAGATAATAATAGATATCATTAACAGTGAACATCATCTACATGATAAAAATTTTCTTATAATTGCATGCTTTACTGTATGAAGAAAATTAAACCACAAAGTACATTTACTTAAATAACTTATTATTCATCTAATCTGCAAATCTAAAAACTACTAATGCATGAACTGATAATAAAAATGCATGGATATATGATTTAATCTAAAGTATAAAGCTGTAAACTAGATATCTTCAAATATTTTTGAAACCTTCCTACCATCAAATCAGTAAAGATGAGTACTGCATGTTGTAGGCCAGAATAATGCTTGTGCTCTAATTAAACAAATTGCTTGTGCTCTAATTAAACTACTGAAACTTAAAAGCACCACTTACTAAGCCCCAGGACGTCCAAAACCTAAACGAAAACCAAAACCATAATCATAATGAAGCATAACAGAAGTATGAAGATGATTTGGATTTGGATTTGGATTTGGTTCAAAGGGATATCCATGAGGAGTAGTACTACTCATTCCAATTGGATTTATGGTCGACAAGAACGGCGTAAAACAAGAAGAGTCAATCAATAGCTCATCGTCTCGATGCTCCACAACAATTTTCTTAACCTCATCCATTGCAGCCTTTAACAGCTCCAATGGGTTTTTCACAATAGTGGTGGTTTCTACTGTCTCTCCTCACTATTTTAATTCCACTCCTCTCTTCTTCTTTGCGTCTAACTCGTTAAGTGCTTCAGTATATTGTCTATTCAGATCACGAATACGAGCCCCTACATGAGGGTGGACGCCGCCGATGTTGTTTTGAGAAGCATAACTCCCACCCGAGAGGTAATAATTAACAACGGTGTCAACAGATGGGTGGCCAAATAAGTAAGGTTTTCCTTCAGGGAGAGAAGACAATAACAGTAGTTTCTGCAGCACATAAAGTGCAAAGCCTAGCCTTCTTGAACAAACCAACTCTGCGTTTTGAGAAGGTAACTTGCCTAGCATCTTCTTTCTCTATTCTTTTGATTTCAATCTTTTGACGACCCTTGCTAAGTTTTCTCTTGCTCGACATGAAACCAAAGAAGATCTTAACTTAAAGAAAAAAAATATAGAAAAGTGGTTGTTTCTCAATTTCTCCCTCTAGGAGTGGATTGGAGATATTGAGTGGAGAGTTAGAGGTGGAAGATGGGAGATTTAAAGGGATTAATCCTTGTTGTTATAATAAATTATCTATCTCAAATTAAGCTGTCCAAAATCATCAATTTTAAATTTGGACTCATTTTTTTACTGTACATAAGATTACCTACCAATTTGAGAAGCTTATGAAATCTTATCTCTTAAATTTTAGATTTAGGTTATGTGCAGGTAAATGGTTTGATCTGTCATTTTTAAACACCCATATTGACTCATTCAATGCATTTATATTCATTTTTGGCAAAATTAATTATAAGGATAAATGTTATAAATATTTATACTAATCTACTTCTACTCCTACTACTACTCGATAGTTCATCAATTTAGTTAATTCCATTTATTATTTGTCTCTTCGACCGTTTTTATAGTTTATGATGTACTCTACTTCTTACTGCTACTACTACGTCGAGTTTCATAATTTGTCCCGTAGGCACAGGTTATACCTTATTCTCTGTTTATTAAGATCGACACCCGCCTTGCATAACTAAGTAATATACCAACACATAACAAGCGCAAAATGTGTTTCGATGCTCTCGTTACTCATTCAATGAAACCTTAGATAGTAATAGATCATTAATAGTGAACATTATCTGCTTGATAAAAATTTTCTTATAATTGCATGCTTTACTATATGAAGAAAATTAAACCACAAAGTAAATTTACTTAACCAACTTATATTCATCTAATCTACAAATCTAAAAACTACTAATGCATGAACAGATAATAAAAATGCATGGATATATGATTTAATAATAAAGCTGTAAACTACATATCTTCAAATATTATTGAACCTACCTACCATTAAATCTAGTGAAGAGTACTAATGCAGGCATGTAGGCCAGAATATGCTTTGTGTTATTAGACTACTGAAACTTAAAACCTCTACTTAGTAAGGCCCAGGACATCCAAAACCAAAACCATAACCATAACCATGATTAGTGTGAGACCCCACTAACAAAAAGAAAAGAGTTTATTACCTATAATAATAGTATTAGTAGAAATAGTAGTGTAGTAAACAAAAAAAAATCTGCTAGTAATAATACTTATAATAGTAATAATATTAGAAACAAAAAAAAAAAAGAAAATCACTTGCTAATAATAATATTAGATGTATGTGTAATATTAAGACTTATAACAAAAAAAAAGAGGGAAAAGAAAGAAATAAGAAAAAAAAGGAAATAAGAGAGAATAAGAGAGACTTGAGAGAGGGTTGGAGAGAAATCGTGGGAGAGAAGAGAGGGGGCTGTGAGAGAGAGGAAATCGTGGGAGAGAAGAGAGGAAGCTGTGAGAGAGAGGGATCAACAAGAGAAAGAGAGAGAGAGAGAGAGAGAGTGACAGCAGCAGCTGCTGCTGTCTCGCCGGATCTGTGCAGCTGCTGCCGACGTAAGGAAAAAAAAAAGAAGAGAAGAAGGAAGAAGAAGAAGAAGGAAGAAGGAGAAAGAAGAAGAAAAAGAAGGAAGAAGAAAGAGAAAGGAGAAAAAGAGGAGAGGAAGAAGAGGGATTCCTCCTTGGGTAATTTTTCTCACCTTTTTCTCATCATTTTGGCAGAAATTTTTGAACTAATAACTTAGTTTTGTGTTGCTCAAACATGCATGCTAGTGTAAATCTTGTTTTTGAGCTTAATGGTGGAAGAAGGGATGAGATGGGCCAATATTTTTGTGTTAAAATGAGAAATCAGCACCTAAATATTGTGGATCTTGAAATTTTTGTGATGTAAATTGGGGTTTTTGAAGAAAATGAAATTT
>MVGT01000801.1:107884-127563 GCA_002174775.1 Macleaya cordata
CAACCTATCCCATAATTTCCATCTTCGGCTTAAGACCGATCTCTATAGCCCTCAACCGGATGGCTCCATCTCAAATAACTTAGATTCATTGCCTACTACCATCAAGCTACATTACATATGTAACTCCAAAGTTTTCACACTCCACCCTCATCAAATTTCTAGACTCAACCTCAAGGTTTCATTGAAATCATGAGATTCTCTAAACAAGGTGAAATTTTCCATTCAAGCATGAACCATCTCTTCCCCTTTTTTTTTCTTCCAACACTTTGTGTTCATTGCCACCATAAGCTTAAGAAAAATCTCATTAAAACTAAGCAAGGAAAAACCTTCAACTTCAACCATCATTAATGGTCCCACGAATACCTAAAATGATCCCCGAACTTCACCCAAGTTTTTGGAAACCATTACCCACCAAAACCATGGAATATTTCTTTGTTCAAGAGTAAATCATACCATACTTTAGTATGAACTAAAGAAAATCAGCTCATTGTTTCCCATGAATCAAAAGTCATGTTTTATCATATCCTTATGAATCCTCAAAAATATGGGTTTTCACCACCAACTTGTTTTACTTTGAACATCAACCATATATATATTTTTTTTTTTAACACCATATATAAGCCATACAAAGAAAACTCACCAAAAATTTCATCAAAATAAATTCTCTACTTGCATGCATCAAAAATGGGGTTAATTTGGTCATAAAACCCATATATTCACCTAAAACCTTCAACCCATCCATCTAACAAATTTCTAGGGCATAACAAAATTTTATTTTCTTCAAAAACCCCAATTTACATCACAAAAATTTTTAGATCTACCACATTTAGGTGCTGATTTTACATCTAATCACAAAAACATTGGCCCATCTCATCCCCTCTTCCACCATTAAGCTCAAACAAGATCTATTCATGGCATGCATGTTTAAATCAACCCAAAACCTAATTTATTTAGCACAAAGATCAGCTGAAATGGTGAAGAAAAGGTGAGAAATTTTACCTAAAAGGAATCCCTCTTCTTCCTCTCTTCTTCTTCTCATTTCTCCTCCTTCTTCCTTCTTCTTCCTTCTTCTTCCTTCTTTTTCTTTTTCCTTTTCTTTTCTTCTTCTTCCCCTTCTTCTTCCCTACCGTTTTCCGGCAGCAGCTGCCGCCGGCGGTAATGGCAGCAGCTACTGCTGCTTTCTTCTTCTCTCTCTCTCTCCCTCTCTCTCTTTCTCTCTCTCTCTCTCTCTTTCTCTTCTTGCACGATCTGCTCTCTCCCACGTTTTCTTCCTGTTTTTTTTTCCTGCTCTCTCTTCTTCCTCCCACGATTTCTCTCCCTCCTTCTCTATCTTCCTCTCAAGTCTTCTCTCTTTCTTATTTTCTTTTTCTCTTTCTTATTTTCTTTCTTTCTAACAGCATACTAACTAATATATATCTATACATATCTATATATATATTCAATTCAGATTTTTTTTTGTTTAAACAAAATACTACCATTTCCACTAATACCCTTGTTATAGGTACAACCCCCTATTATATTTTTTTTTTTTGCTAAACTCCTAATATTACCAATACTACAAGTTCTAATGTTACTAATGCTAGTGATATTATTATTAGCAATAGATTTTCTCCTTTTTTTTTTGTTATCGGGGTCCCACACCAATGCTCTCGCTACTCATTCAATGAAACCTTAGATAGTAATAGATCATTAACAGTAAACATCATCTGCTTGATAAAAATTTTCTTATAATTGCATGCTTTATTATATGAAGAAAATTAAACCACAAAGTATATTTACTTAACTAACTTATTATTCCTCTAATCTGCAAATCTAAAAACTAATAGTGCATGAACTAATACTAAAAATACATAGATACATGATTTAATCTAAATTATAAAGCTGTAAACTAGATATCTTCAAATATTTTTGAAACCTTCCTACCATCAAATCAGTGAAGATGAGTACTGCATGCTATAGGCTAGAATATTGCTTGTGCTCTAGTTAAACTACTGAAACTTAAAAGCACCACTTATTAAGCCCCAGGACGTCCAAAACCAAAACCAAAACAAAAACCATAATCATGATGAGGCAGAACAGAAGTATGAAGATGATCTGGATTTGGATTTGGTTCAAACGGATATCCATTAGGAGTAGTAGAACTCATTCCAATTGGATTCATGATCGACAAGAATGACGTAAAATGAGAAGAGTCAATCAATAGCTCATCGGCTCGATGCTCCGCAACAATTTCCTTAACTTCACCCAAAGCAGCCTTTAACAGCTCCAACTCTTGCAGCCCTAGTTCTTCAATGGGTTTTTCCCACCAGTGTTGGTTTCTAATGTTTTTCCTTCCTTCTCTGATTCCATTCCTCTCTTCTTCTCTGCGTCCAACTCGTTAAGTGCTTCAGTGTATTGTCTATTCAGATCACGAATACGAGCCCCAACATGAGGGTGGACGCCGCCGATGCTGTTCTGAGAAGCATAATTACCACCCGAAAGGTAATGATCGACAACAGTGTCAACAGATGGGTGGCCAAATGAGTAGGGTTTTCCTGCAGGAGAGAAGACAATAACATCAGTTTCTGCAGCACATAAAGTGCAAAGCTCACTAGCCTTTTTGAACAAACAAACTCTGCGTTTTGAGAAGGTAACTTGTCTAGCATCTTCTTTCTCTATTCTTTTGATTTCAATCTTTCGACGACCCTTGCTAAGCTTTCTCTTGCTCGACATGAAACCAAAGAAGATCTTAACTTAAACAAAAAAAATGAAAAAGTGGTTGTTTCTCAGTTTCTCTCTCTAGGAGTGGATTGGAGATATTGAGTGGAGAATTAGAGGTGGAAGAAGGGAGATTTAAAGGGATTAATCCTTGTTGTTATAATAAATTCTCTATCTCAATTTAAACTGTCCAAATTCATTAATTTTGAATTTGGACTCATTTTTTACTGTACATAAGATTACCTACCAATTTGAGAAGCTCATGAAATCTTATCTCTTAAATTTTAGATTTTGGTTATGAGCCTGTAAATGGTTTGATCTGTCATTTTTAAACACCTATATTGACTCATTCCATGCATTTATTTTCATTTTTGGTAAAATTAATTAAAAGAATAAATATTTTAAATATTTATTTATTTATTTATAAGGATAATCAAACTTTTAATAGACATAAGAAAACAATTTTTTTAAAATATTGAACAAGCGAAGAGATTCTATACTAATCTACTTCATATTCCTACTACTACTCAATTTCATCGATAGCTCATCAATTCAATTAATTCCATGTATTATTTGTTTCTCCGATCGGTTTTTTAGTTAATGATGTACTCTACTTCGTACTCCTACTTCTACGTCGAGTTTCATAATTTGTCCCGTAGGCACCGATTATACCTAACTAGCTCACAAATAAGATATTATTAACCAAATTCATATTTGTAATTAATTATTAATCGTTGGATTATGAATCATTTTTCTCCATGATGTTCAATTAGACGTACAGTGCCTTTGATCTTCAATGTTTCCCATATATGCATGCAAATCGAACCATTTAATAACCTAATTAAAAAATTTCAACTGCACCATTACCACATTAATATTTTTTTTGAATCACACTTAATAGTAATAAGTCAATTTAACCTAGTATAGGAAGGTAATTAATAAAGGAAAATATCTTTGAAAATAGGACGCTTAAGAGTGAATACTAATTAATTAGAGCAGCAGCTAAGTAATTTAATGTGCCTACTATGTATGATTAATTAGATTCTACTATTCTAGTTGGGCTGAATTAATTTGGTAGATTCTGGAGTGGAAGGTAATTAGTATCATAAAATTTTAGCCGTTATCTTTAACATTTGTGTCATTACAAATTTTTGTTTTAAATTCAGTCTCTATCAGTTTAAATATCTAACAAATGGGTACCAATTGATGACTCTATATGACCCCTTGTTGTAACACCACAGTGCTCGGCGTTGGTTCAAGCTATGGCTGAAATTTAATGGTAAAATGAAATAATGGATGATTTATTACCATAAAAATTTCTCCTAGGAGAATTGGCCACAATGGACTTGCATATATAAGTAAAAAGACTGAACAAAAAACGACCAATATCTTATCGGGATGATGATGATCTATGTACCGTGTAAATCATCCTCACAAAAAATCGACATTCTACAATTTTAACCCGGTTAAAAGTCATCAAGTGAATATTAAGGATAACATAGATATTTTAGGTTAAAATTTGGATAAACTCTAAATGGGGTTATGTATGGAGCGATGTGAACTTTCATGAGATGATCTACATGGATATCGAGGAGTCATGCTCACAAAAGCTAGCCTTTGGATAATCTCCACCAGCGTCCCACTGTCAGACTAAACGAAGTTAAGAATAATTGGGGTGTTAATAAAGATACGTATCAATGTGGCCCGACATTTCGTGTAAATGGAGTGTAAGAAATAAGTGGGATTTTAAAAGATATCTCCATATAGGCTCCGTCGTCGGTGTAAATGAAGTACGTTTAATAAGTGAGGTGTTAGTAAAGATATATGTGAGTGACTCTAACACAATAAGTGGGGTCTTAATCTTTACTATTTTAATAAGGCATCAAAATAAACTATTTAAGTTGCGTGTCATTGCGTCAAAGCCACTAGTAGATAGATGGGTTGGATATTTTCACCCATTTTTTTAAAGGGTAAATTTAACTTACCCCTCAGAATTAATAGCTAATTGAACTTTGCCCCTCAATTTCACAGTTTTCGTCATTTTGCCATCCAACGATGCATGTGTGGGTCGCACGGGTCTTATTTAGACCAAAATGCCCTTACTCAAATAGCACAAGCGTAACTTATTATAGCACTTATTTATCTACTACCAAAATTAACCTCATTAACCCTAGGTACAAAATACACCTAAATCTTCACTAACCACAGTCGATCTTCGTTCTTTTTGGAGGTTCGTTAACGGTGGATTAGGTGAGAGGAAGAAAGGGAGATGGATCTGACAGTTTCTCGCCGGCATTTTCCCTCCACGTCCCTTTTCTATCCAATATTCAGCCAGAATCTGACATTTTCTCGTCGAAAATCGTAGTCAAAGAAAAACACGAAAGTGGTCCTGTTCCTCTTCTTCAGTCATGTAGTCAAAGTTGAAAGCCCATTAAACACTTCTTCTGTTGAAAAACTAGAAGGGTGAATAAAAAGCAAACCCATCTTCAACATTTTTCATAGACATTGATTTTGGAACCAAAAATTAGAGTAGATTGAACAATGATGTTCTGATTTTTTATAATAAACATCCATTATTATAAAAATTTATAGAAGAATATGCACTCACCTTTAATGGGAACAGGTGGGGACATAATGGGCCTCTCTGCATCGTCTATCTTTCTCTGCAAGTCTTATCTCTCTCTTTCTCTCTCCATTCCCATTTTCTCTCTTTCTCTCCATACAGGTCTTCTTTCTCTCTTATTGGAAAAAAAAAAGCCGCCATGACTGCCTTGTTAAAGAAGAAGAAGATGAAGGCTGTGAATTTAATCTCAGCCATCTGATGAGAAATTGTAAGATTGATCATCTTGATCTCTTCTCCTCTTTATTCAAACCCATGCTACAAATAACAACAGTTCGATTATAAGGTGAATCGTGGAGTGTAGGATTACTCCCCCAATTAAGAAAACAGGGAAGTGAATCACGTGTTCCATGTGTGATGGGTATTTTGGTCTGAAAAAATACGGTGTGAAATGTGTGTGTGCTTTTGAACGGTAAGATGACAGAAACTGTGAAGTAAAGGGAGAAAGTTCGATTACGGATCTTTAAGGGGGCAAAGTTCAATTAGCTATTAATTTTGAGGGGGGTAAGTTAAATTTACCCTTTTTTAAATCTTGTGCATGTTTTTTTTTGAAAAGGAGAAAAGATGATTAAGGCAGCATTACAGGAAAATACAATGAGAAGTCACAAAGAACAAAACCAAAAATTACCTAAAGATTAGATTCTCCCAATCAAAAATTAGATCTTCAAACCGAATGTTCTTAAAAATATTTGTGCAATTCATCCAACAAAAAAGCAATGATTTTGTTTCAGCCACCATCTTAGCTTAGTCCCTCTCAATGTGTTGGGAAAAGCCTGCTTGCATGGTTTACTTTCGTTTATCTTAATTGTTTTTACATTCTGCCAATTATACACTTACATGTCGGACCGAGAGATGATTAAAGGGCTGATTTTTTTACAACAATCATCATCTCATCATGTTGGTCAACATCTGCCAATGAAATCTTCAAAGTTTCTATAGGTTTAGAAAACAGATTTATTCGAATAAATACAGCATATTCAAATAAAAGTATTTTTTATTCGCAATAATAAGGGTATAATTGTACATTTATATTAAAGAAAAATTAGGGCATGTTTTGTAACTAGCTAGGTTAATTACAACCTTTTTTTTAAGCCAAAACCCCCAAAGGGGGACTTTATTAAGATAAAATAAAAAACTGGGGAGAGTGCAAAAACTACACCTTACAGAACAACTCTGATAACACAAATAAAAAATCAGCGAAATGACTATCTTGATATATACATGTCTAGCTTAATAAAGATGCACTGGGGAAAGCGCAAAAGCTAGGTTACCACTTGCCGGCAATGGAAAGAAATTTTATAGGAATTCTCTGTTCATTAAGATACATGCAGCCTTGCATTACTAAGGCTGTGCTTGGTATCCGAGAATTTTTGGGAAAATTCGCAGTCCAAATACTATTGTATTTACCTTAATTGGGTAAATAAATGCAATTATTACACTAAATTGTAGTGGTCCCCCATACAAATTTGGTAAAATAGGTTGTGAATATTTGTAGTCATAAAAATAGCTGCATTTATTCACACCCTATTTCATCCAATTTATGTGGGGGCCATTATAATTTAATGTAATGATTATACTTATATACCAACAATCAAAAACAATAGAATTTTGGGCTGTGAATTTTCGCAAAATTCTTCGGATACCAAGCGGAGCCAGAGTAATATACCAACGCATAACAAGCGCAAAACGTGTGTCGATGCTCTCGCTACTCATTCAATGGAACCTTGGATAGTAATAGATTAACAATGAAAATCATTTGCTTGATGATAAAAAATTTCTTATAATTGAATGCTTTACTATATGAAGAAAACTAAACCACAAAGTACATTTACTTAATTAATTGCTTATTATTCATCTAATCTGTAAATTATCTAAATTAAAGTATTGATGCATGAACTGATTAATAATTATGCATGGATACATGATTTAATCTAAATAAAAGCTGTAAACTAGATGTCAAATATTTTTTAACTTAAAACCACCATCAAATCAGTGAAGATGAGTACTGCATGTCGTAAGGATATCCAAGATGAGTATTTGCTTGTGTTCTTAAACTGTTGAAACTTAAGACCACCACTTAATATTAAGGCCCAGGATGTCCAAAAGCAAAACCAAAACCATAATCATGTTGAGGCACAACAGAAGTATGAAGATGATTTGGATTTGGATTTGGTTCAAATGGATATCAATGAGGAGTAGTACTACTCATTCCAATTGGATTCACGGTCGACAAGTACGGCGATGTGAAATGAGAAGAGTTGATCAACTACTCATTGGCTCGATCCGCAGCATTGACCTTAAGCTTATCTATAGCAGCCTTTAACAGCTCCAACTCTTGCAACCCTCGTTCTTTAATAGGTTTTTCCCCCAGTGCTGGTTTTTACTGTCCCTCCTCACCTTCTCTAATTCCCCTCCTCTATTCTTCTCTGCTTCCAACTCATTAACTGCTTCAGTGTATTGTCTATTTAGATCACAAACACGAGCCCTTACATGAGGGTGGATGTCACCGATGTTTTGAGAACCAGAATTACCACCCGAGAGGTAACGATCGACAACGGTGTCAACAGATGGGTGGCCAAATGAGTATGATTTTCCTGTAGGAGAGAAGACAATAACAACAGTTTCTACAGCACATAAAGTACAAAGCTCACTAGCCTTCTTGAACAAACCAACTCTGCGTTTTGAGAAGGTAATTGTCTAGCATCTTCTTTCTCTATTCTTTTGATTTCAATCCTTTTACGACCCTTGCTAGGTTTTCTCTTACTCGACATGAAACCAAATAAGATCTTAGCTTAAAGAAAAAAATATGGAAAAGAGGTTGTTTCTTAGTTTCTCTCTTTAGGAGTGGATTGTAGAGATTGAGTGGATGGAAGATGGGAGATTTAAAGGGGTTAATCCTTATTGTTATAATAAACATGAAATTAGTCTAGAACCCCAAAATGGGGTTCCTTTTCACTTCTCCCCCACCCAAATTTGATTTTTCAAATCCAACCCAAAAAATTTATCTTATGTTCACCAGTCATTTTCAGCTCTTTGTCTTAATTATATTTACTTTTTTACTGACATATTTGCTCTTTTTTATTTGGAAAGAAAGTAATAAAGAGAAACTTTAGAGAGAGATCGTAGGTTGCCTTCTTCACCATTTTTCTAGCGAGTGAGATCTACCGACGAATGAGATCTGCCGGCGATCATCTCTTTCTTCTTCTTCTTCATCGTCTTCTTCTTTATCTTCTTCATCTTCACCTTTATGTTCTTCTTCTACATCTTCGTAATCATCCTTTCCCTCTTTATTATTTTTCCGGTGAGTTAAATTCCTCACGAAATCAGACAACCATATGCATCATCATCTCTTCTTCTTCTTGCCATTTAATTTGTTCTTCATTTTCTGCAAAAAAAAAAATGTAGTATGCAGTTGTATGCAATCTCGTGTTATGCAACTATTACGCAACTGTTATGTAACTATTATGAAACTAATATGCGACTGTTACGCAACTAGTATGCAACTCTTATAGAGAGAGGTGGGATCTCTCAAATTATCTCAAAAAAACAAAAAAAAGAATTAAGAAGAGAAAAACTATTAAAAAAAACAAATCTATACCCCTTACGATGGTAAACTAAACTAGGGTTGTTCTAATATACAGAGCATCATGAAAAAACTCTAAGGACCCAATAAATTATTAAAAAAAATATATCCCACCCAACCCAAATCAAACCAAACAGCAGCAACATCTTTCATCTGGGTTCAAAAATAAATATTTTCCAATGTCCTATTAAATAATCCAGTGAAACTCCTTTGAATTCCTTTTGTATTTTAGCCCACGAGAAAATCTGAACTTTGATGGAATTAAGGACAAGTGACTTGTTTGCTTGGTCTGGCACACACCACTTTATGATAATTTTAAATGGGGTTGCAATTACGAAAAAAAAGAAAGAAAAAAGCTCAATAAAATGAATAAATTTGAAAGAAGAGTCAATTGAACAGTTAATTGAAAATATATTTGTACTTGTGAAACACAACCCGTGATTCAGTGTTGCCCTGCTCCAATATTAGGATAAATCATCAAAGATGTATGGTGATAATGAGATATTAATCATGAATGACATTATCATGATTAGTTAAAAAGAGGATTTTTCGATCTAAGTCTAGATAACCTTCCTAAGTTGTTCTTAATTACTATACGACTTGTGATTCGCTTATAAACCCCTATTTTTAATATGGATATTGTGGATAGTGATTCTAATCACAAATTCATGGACCATTGGTGACTTGATGCTCATTTTATTCTTCCACGTATACTTTATTGTACTTGGTTGAAACCCTCAAACTGTTGTGTTATATATGATCAACACGGATGGCTCGATGTGTGCTTATATTGCTGGTTTCGGAGCCATTATAAGGAATGACGAAGGAATTGTTCAAGCGGCGGCAGCAAGTAGCTCGACCCCTAATTCTAAAGCCATCCATGAGCTTCAAGGTTTAGACATTAGTCTTTGTTTGACCTCATTGTATGGCCATCGTCGTTTCCAAGTGGGAGTAGACTCTTCGGTTATTGTTGCATATGTGAATCGTCGGGTCACCCCTCCATGGATGGCTATTATTCCTATTATGCGCTCGATTTGGCACATGATTCGTGGTCTCAAGGTTTTTTTCCATTCAATATATCTATCGCGAAACAAACAGAACAGCTGATCATCTAGCTAGTTTGTATACCCCTCTACTGATTTTGTTGAAATTATTCCTAGCTCATTTGCAGAGGATTTGAAAAAGATTGTCTTTGATGATATAATTGGTAGAGCCTATCCCCAAAGTATTCCTTGATCTATTTTAATATATCGGTTGGGGTCTCCTTAACCCCCGCTTACCCTCCCAAAAAAAAGCTGCAATCCTGATAGCAACAAAAATAATTCCAAGAAGATAAGATTAATAAAACAAGGTGGGGTCAAACAAAAACTTAGAATCCAAAGTTCTTTTCTATCCATCTATTGTGCTCGATCATTTTTTTGGAGATTAAGTTGGGGTTAAGGAGACCCCCAACCAATATATTAAAATGAATCTAGAAATACATTGAGGATAGGCTTTACCCGCCATATCATAAAAAAATTTCTTTTTCAGAACTCTGCAAAAGGAACTAGGAGTAATTTCAATTAAAACAGCAAAATGATATAAACTAGTTGTCCAAAAAGCTCTAATAGGTTTAGAAAACAGAGTTGTTTGAATAATAAATAAAGCATATTCAAATTAAAATAAGGTATAATTATTTTTATGCGCAAATAAAGGTATAATTGTACATTTTTTAACGTAAAAATTAGGGTAAGTTTTGTAACTAGCCGGCAATTAATTAAGAAAAACTTTATAGTAATTTTTCTGTTAATTAAGATCAATACCCGCGTTCCATAACTAAGTAATATACCAACACATAACAAGCGCAAAACGTGTGCCGATGCTCTCTCTACTCATTCAATGAAACCTTAGAAAGTAATAGATCATTAACAGTGAACATCATCTGCTTGATAAAAATTTTCTTATAATTGCATGCTTTATTATATGAAGAAAATTAAACCACAAAGTACATTTACTTAACTAACTTATTATTCCTCTAATCTGCAAATCTAAAAACTACTAATGCATGAACTAATAATAAAAATGCATGGATACATGATTTAATCTAAATTATAAAGCTGTAAACTAAATATCTTCAAATATTTTTGAAACCTTCCTACCATCAAATCAGTGAAGATGAGTACTGCATGTTGTAGGCTAGAATATTGCTTGTGCTCTAATTAAACTACTGAAACTTAAAAGCACCACTTATTAAACCCCAGGAAGTCCAAAACCAAAACCAAAACCATAATCATGATGAGGCAGAATAGAAGTATGAAGATGATTTGGATTTGGATTTGGATTTGGTTCAAAGGGATATCCATTAGGAGTCGTAGAACTCATTCCAATTGGATTCATGATCGGCAAGAATGGCATAAAATGAGAAGAGTCAATCAATAGCTCATCGGCTCGATGCTCCGCAACAATTTTCTTAACCTCATCCAAAGCAGCCTTTAACAGCTCCAACTCTTGCAACCCTAGTTCTTCAATGGGTTTTTCCCACCAGTGTTGGTTTCTACTATTTCTCCTCACCTTCTCTAATTCCATTCCTCTCTTTTTTTCTGCGTCCAACTCGTTAAGTGCTTCAGTGTATTCTCTATTTAGATCACGAATACGAGCCCCTACATGAGCGTGGACGCCGCCGATGTTGTTTTGAGAAGCATAATTACCACCTGAAAGGTAACGATCGACAACAGTGTCAACAGATGGGTGGCCAAATGAGTAGGGTTTTCCTGTAGGAGAGAAGACAATAACAGCAGTTTCTGCAGCACATAAAGTGCAAAGCTCACTAGCCTTTTTGAACAAACCAACTCTGCGTTTTGAGAAGGTAACTTGTCTAGCATCTTCTTTCTCTATTCTTTTGATTTCATTCTTTCGACGACCCTTGCTAAGCTTTCTCTTGCTCGACATGAAGCCAAAGAAGATCTTAACTTAAACAAAAAAAATGAAGAAGTGGTTGTTTCTCAGTTTCTCTCTCTAGGAGTGGATTGGAGATATTGAGTGTAGAGTTAGAGGTGGAAGATGGGAGATTTAAAGGGATGAATCCTTGTTGTTATAATAAATTCTCTATCTCAAATTAAGCTGTCCAAATTCATTAATTTTGAATTTGGACTCATTTTTTACTGTACATAAGATTACCTACCAATTTGAGAAGCTCATGAAATCTTATCTCTTAAATTTTAGATTTTGGTTATGAGCATGTAAATGGTTTGATATGTCATTTTTAAAAACCAATATTGACTCATTCCATGCATTAATTTTCATTTTTGGAAAAATTAATTAAAAGAATAAATATTTTAAATATTTATTTATTTATTTATAAGGATAATCAAACTTTTAATAGACATAAGAAAAAAATTTTTTTAAAATATTGAACAAGCGAAAAGATACTATACTAATCTACTTAAAAATCCTACTACTACTCAATTTCATCGATAGATCATCAATTCAATTAATTCCATGTATTATTTGTTTCTCCGATCGGTTTTTTAGTTAATGATGTACACTACTTCGTACACCTACTACTACATCGAGTTTCATAATTTGTCCAGTAGGCACCGATTATACCTAAATAGCTCACAAATAAGATATTATTAACCAAATTCATGTTTGTAATTAATTATTAATCGTTGGATTATGAATAATTTTTCTCCATGATGTTCAATTAAACGTACAGTGCCTTTGATCTTCAATGTTTCCCATATATGCATGCAAATCGAACCATTTAATAACCTAATTAAAAAATTTCAACTGCACCATTACCACATTAATAGTTTTTTTGAATCACACTTAATAGTAATAAGTTAATTTAACCTAGTGTAGGAAGGTAATTAATAAAGGAAAATCTCTTTGAAAATAGGACGTTTAGGAGTGAATACTAATTAATTAGAGCAGCAGCTAAGTAGTTTAATGTGCCTACTATGTATGATTAATTAGATTCTACTATTCCAATTGGGCTGAATTAATTTGGTAGATTCTTGAGTGGAAGGTAATTAGTATCATAAAATTTTAGCCGTTATCCTTAGCATTTGTGTCGTTACAAATTTTGGTTTTAAATTCAGTCTCTATCAGTTTAATTATCTAATAAATGGGTACCAATATATGACCCCTTGTTGTAACACCACAGTGCTCGGAGTTGGTTCAAGCTATGGCTGAAATTTAATGGTAAAATGAAATAATGGATGGTTTATTACCATAAAAATTTCTCCTAGAAGAATTGGCCACAATGGACTTGCATATATAAGTCAAAAAGTGAACAGAAAAACGACCAATATCTTATTGGGATGATGATGATCTATATACCATGTAGATCATCCTCACAAAAAATCAACATTCTACAATTTTAACCTTGTTAAAAGTCGTCGAGTGAATATTAACGATAACATAGATATTTTAGGTTAAAATTTGGATAAATCTAAATGGGGTTCGATGTATAGAGCAATGTAAACTTTCATGAGATGATCTACATGGATATCTAGGAGTCATGCTCACAAAAGCTAGCCTTTGGAAAATCTCCACCAGCGCCCCACTGTCAAACTATATAATTGGGGTGTTGATTGTGAAACCCCGTTAATAATAATAATAATTATTATTATTATAAAAATAAAAGCTGGCTAACAAAAAAAAAAGGGAGAGAGGGATTTATTTTTTTAGCTAGGTTTGGGGGACACGGGTTGGCCTGACCCGCGGCCCAGTCCGTGACCCAAACTCAGCCCGCCACCTCCCTCTCCCCCAATCAGCTGTATGCGGATCAAAAAAAAAAAAGAAAACAAGAAAAGAAAGAAAAGAAGAAGATAAGGAGAGCTGAGAGAGAGAGAGAGAAGCTGAGAGAGAGAGAAAGAGACGCATGAGAGACTGAGAGAGAGAAACTGAGAGAGGGAGAGACCGAGAGGGAGAGAGGCTGAGAGAGAGAGAGAGCTGAAAGAGAGAGAGAGAGAGAGAGAGAGAGAGACTGAGTGAGAGAGAGGCTGAAATAGAGAGAGTTGAGAGAGAAGGAGAGACTGAGAGAGAGAGAGAGGTCGCCAAGAAGGAGAACGGAACAGCAGCAGCTGCTGCAGAGAGAAGAAGAAGAAGAAAAAAAAAGAAGGGGGGGACAGCAAAAACGCAGGAGGAAGAAGGAGAAGAAGGAAGGAAGAAAGAAGGAAGAGGAAGAAAGGGGAAATCAACCCCATTCTTCTCCCTCAACCTCTAAACTCCTTGGGTGAGATTTCCAACCCATTTCACCTTCAATTTCAGCTGATTTTTCTGAGTTAATAACCTAGGGTTTTTATTCAACTTGGTGATGCCTTTTGGTCAAACTAATGCCCCGCCGCTTTCATGGATTTGATGAATGGAGTGTTCAAGGAATTCTTGGATCAGTTTATAGTTGTCTTTATCGATGATATTTTGATCTATTCTAAAACTTTGGAAGAGCACGAGGAACATCTAAGAAGTACACTGAAAACACTTAGGAAACATCGCTTGTTTGCTAAATTCTCCAAGTGTGAATTTTGGCTCAGAGAAGTGAAGTTCCTTGGACATGTTATATCATATGAGGGTGTTTCCGTGGATCCCTCTAAGGTTGAAGCAATTGTTAACTGGTCTAGGCCGACTTCAGTGACTGAGATTCAAAGTTTCTTAGGGTTAGCCGGTTACTATCGTAGGTTCGTGGAAGGGTTCTCAAAAATTGCAGCTCCGTTAACCAAGCTCACACAGAAAGGAGTACCATTTGAATGGTCGATTGAGTGTAAGAGATCTTTCCAAGATTTAAAGAAAAGGTTAACTTCGGCACCAATACTTATAGTGCCAACATCTGGTGCCGGCTATATAATCTTCACTGATGCATCACGTAGAGGTTTAGGCTGTGTTCTAATGCAAGGTGATCGAGTTGTTGCTTATGGATCGAGGAAGTTGAAGGTGCATGAACAGAACTATCCTACACATGACCTAGAGTTAGCTGCCATTGTTTTTGCCTTAAAGATTTGGCGCCACTATCTTTATGGTGAAAAGTTTGAGTTGTATTCAGATCACAAAACCCTTAAATATCTATTCTCACAGAAGGATATGAATATGAGGCAGCGTAGATGGACAGAATTCCTTAAGGACAACGATTTTAAATTTCACTACCATCCGGGAAAAGCAAATGTAGTCGTCGATGACTTGAGTCGGAAGAAAGAAATCTTCCTAGCTTATATGATGGTGAAGGAATGGGGTATGTTGGCATCAGCAGCTGACTATGAACGCAATTACCTCATTGAACCTCCAGAAGAGTGGTGTGGTGTTTATGCCACTTATGGGAGAATGCATCCTTCCTTGTATCCCGACATTACAGTAGCACAAGGTAGGGATAAAGATTTCGAAGCGTATAAGAAGAAGGCTGAAAATCCAAAAATTGAAGACTGGAGACAGCATGAGGATGAAAGTTTGAGATTTAGAAACAGGATTTGGGTTCCTTCTGATGACAATTTGAGAAAGACCATCCTCGATGAGGCACATAAGACTCCATATACGATTCACCCGGGTAGCACCGAGATGTATAGGGACTTACGTAGAAATTTTTGGTGGCCGGGAATGAAGAATGACATTGCCCTATATGTGAGTAGATGCCTCACCTGCCAGCAAATCAAGGCGGAACATCGAAAATAAGCAGGTGAACTTCAGTCACTTGAGGGACCCGAGTGGAAGTGGGAACACATAACTATGGATTTCGTGACCGACCTACCGAAGAGTACAGATGGACATGATGCCGTTTGGGTGATTGTAGATAGGCTGACGAAGTCTGCTCATTTTCTTCTGATTTCCATGACTTACACCTTAGAGAAGTTTAGTGGGCTGTACATTAAGGAGATTGTCAAATTTCATGGAATACCAGTATCCATTGTTTCAAATCGAGACCCTCGATTTACATCTAAGTTGTGGGAGAAATTACATACTGCCTTGGGTTCAAAGCTATGCTTTAGCACTTCCAACCACCCACAAACGGATGGACAATCAGAGCGGACAATACAGATTCTTGAGGACATGTTACGGGCTTGTGTGTTAGATTTTGGAGGCAACTGGCAGAAACACTTATACCTGGCGCAGTTTGCTTATAATAACAGCTACCAGGCAAGTTTTGGCATGGCCCCTTTTGAGGCCTTATCTGGTAAACCTTGCAGATCTCCTATTTGCTGGTCGGATGTTGGTGAAAAAACTGTGTGGGGTCCTGAGGTGATACAAGATACCACAGAAAGAATGAAATTAGTGAAAGAAAGAATGCTCAAAGCTCAAAGTCAACAAAAGAGTTATGCAGATCGTCGTAGACGACCTCTTGCTTTCAGTGTAGGGGATTATGTGTTTTTGAAGGTATCTCCTAGGAAGGGCATTCGACGGTTTGGACAACGTGGGAAGTTGGCTCCAAGATATGTAGGCCCCTTCGAGGTTTTGGAACGTATAGGTCCTGTACCTTACAGAGTTGCTTTGCCATCACATTTAGAGAAGGTTCATAATGTTTTTCATATATCACAGTTGAGGAAGTATGAACCCGATCCGGAACACGTCATTGATTGGCACAACTTAGAGCTAGGAGAAGATGCCTCGTACGATGTTCAACCTATTCAGATTGAAGATCGCCAAGTGAAGGTGCTGAAAAATAATGAAATTCCTCTAGTTCGGGTCCTTTGGAGGCACAATAACATCATGGTATCTACGTGGGAGAAGAAATCCGACATGAGGAGACAATACCCAGATCTTTTCTCGGTTTGAGGTATGTCCTTTAAATTTCGAGGACGAAATTTCTTTTAAGAGGGGAATGATTGTGAAACCCCGTTAATAATAATAATAATAATAATAATAATAAAAATAAAAGCTGGCTAACAAAAAAAAAAGGAGAGAGGGATTTATTTTTTTAGCTAGGTTTGGGGGACACGGGCTGGCCTGACCCGCGGCCTAGCTCGTGACCCAAACTCAGCCCGCCACCTACCTCTCCCCCAATCAGCTGTATGCTGATCAAAAAAAAAACAAAAGAAAACAAGAAAAGAAAGAAAAGAAGAAGAGAAGGAGAGCTCGACAAAGAGAGAGAGAGCTGAGAGAGAGAGAGAGAGACGCATAAGAGACGGAGAGAGAGAGAAACTGAGAGAGGGAGAGACCGAGAGAGAGAGAAAGGCTGAGAGAGAGGGCTGAAAGGGAGAGAGAGAGAGACCGAGAGAGAGAGAGAGGCTGAAAGAGATAGAGCTGAGAGAGAAGGAGAGACTGAGAGAGAGAGGTCGCCGGAGAAGGAGAACGGAACAACAGCAGCTGCCGTTGCAGAGAGAAGAAGAAGAAAAAAAGAAGAAGGGGGGGACAACAAAAACACAGGAGGAAGAAGGAGAAGAAGGAAGGAAGAAAGAAGGAAGAGGAAGAAAGGGGAAATCAGCCCCATTCTTCTCCCTCAACTTCTAAACTCCTTGGGTAAGATTTCTAACCCATTTCACCTTCAATTTCAGCTGATTTTTCTGAGTTAGTAACCTAGGGTTTTTATTCAACATGCTTGTTAGTGTAGATCTTGGTATTTTGGAGCTAAATGGCGGAAGAGGTGATGAGATGGGCTAATTTTTTTGTGTTAAGGTGAGAAATCAACACCCTAATATTTTAGATCTTGTTTTTGTGATGTAAATTGGAGTTTTTGAGGAAAAAAATGAAAATTTATGATGAAGATGAAATTTTGGGCTATTAGGTTTGAAGATTTGATATGAGTTTATGGTTTTTATGATCTAAATTCCTCCCTTTTTAATGCATGCAAGTGAAGACTTAGACTTGATGAGGTTATGGTGATTTATCTTTGTGTAGCTTTGTGGATGTTGATAAAAAAAATGAAATGATGTGCAAAGATGAATGAGTTCAATGGGTGAGACTTATCTTACTTGCAATTTATTGGAACATGATAGATTGTATGTTTGCAAGTGGTGTCAAGCTATTAATAAGCTATGGACCTTTTTCTCTATTTTCATGTCTATAATGAGGATTAACAATGGAGATTTTAGAAAGGAAATTCATATTCTTAGTGATGATATTTTGTAAGACTTGGATGAGCCCTTGTGGACTATTTTGAATATTTTGGGTTGTTAGTAACTGTACAAGGTGGAGGTCACCTCTTTTGGAGCTGATGTATGATGGAAAACACAAAGAAAATTCACATAATACTAGTTGGTGATGAACCTTAAGTTCATGAAGGGTTTTATGGACTTTTGACTTAGAATGCCTAAGTTTAAGGCTCCGGGGGTTAACTGGTACTTGTTTGCTTTGTTGTGGTTTAAGGTTCTAAATGATAGAACCTAATGGTTATTTTTCTTTGTTTTTCTTCTCCAGCTGGTGAGCTGGGTGTTGCTGACTCTCTGGGTGAGGAGGATCAGTTCCTGTACCGCTAGAGGTAGGTGGTCAATTCATCTTAATAACACCCAACCATTTTAATGCATGTTTTAAGCTAATATGTATGTATTTTCTTTGTATACACGGCATGTCATGTGATTATTGAATAACAACGAACTTATGATATGAAGAAAGCATTAAGAAACTGATTTTAATATGGAAAAAAAATGCATGCTCGATTATATATCATGTTTATGAAATATTTCTCATGGATTGTGAACTGTTGTGACTTCAAATCTTCATATCATGACTTATGTGGATGAAATGATGGTTATGTTTGGAAAACCATATTTTACATGTGTAGATGAAACCGTGTTTGATATATTGAAAATCTTTGGAAGAGATGAGAATCTATTTTATCAAGTGTTTTCTCGATGTGAAACCCAACTTTGAAAATGTGACAAAAAGGAATTTCTTCCGTGACCGCCTAAAGACGGTAGTGGCGTCTCACTACCGGGCTTGATAGGTTCACGACGACACGGAGAACCGTGTATGCCTTAGGTGGACTGGTGCCTGTGTTACTCGCACTCGGATTCCTGCCCGAGTGATCTGTGTGTGTTGGCCGCCAAGGTTCCTCACCCTTACGGGGGTGGGTGAGTTGGTTTGCCAGGTCCCACAGATTTGGGTGCGTGGGTTGGCCTGCCAGGGATCCTCACCCTTATGAGGGTGGGTGAGTTGGCTTCCCATGGTCTCGCACCTTATGGGTGAGCAAGTTGGCTTGCCAGGGATCCTCACCCTTACGAGGGTGGGTGAGTTGGCTTGCCATGGTTCCTCATCCTTAGGACCAGCTACACTTCTTGTATATAGATTTCAAAAGAAATGAATTTCAAAAAGGGGATTTCTACAAAAAGAACTTTGGTTTTCAAAAAGGGTTTTTCCAAAATAGTTTTCAAACTTTAACCTAAAAGACACACAACCTATATATATACTACTAATATATAATATCACTAAGGTAAGCTTGTGAAAGGTTGGGGACTCTCTACAAGGATGGTGGATCATGCTTATCTGGATGTGGTACACCATCTGAGACTTTGCTAGGTGTTTTTTTCTTCACGGCGGTATGGGATGTCAGGGAGACAGGTACATCTAGGGAAATCTGGGAAGTCACGATTATTTCCTGGTAAACCATGTTTGTTGGTGGTAACGAGTAACTAGTTTAGCTGAGGTTCGCATGCCTGCCCGATGGGTGTTAGAAGCGGGGGAAGGTTGTCGGGGAACCTTCTCTTGATTAGTTGGGGGCCCTTGTCTAGTCTGTAGTCGTCAAATTATGCGCACTTAGTATCTGATCTTGAAATAATTCTGACCGGGGTAACTCGGTCGTGTTCCTTGGCTATAGCAGAAGTACACTACTATTGTTTGTGTATATATATATATATATATATATATATATATATATAT
>MVGT01002620.1:14508-29827 GCA_002174775.1 Macleaya cordata
CTTGGATTGCTTTAATAAGCACGGTATTCGGACTAGAGTGTAGAAAGAGATATCCCATAGGAGACTGTTTCTATATCTTCTAGCATTCTGAACTGAGATGGTGGGGGATCAGAATCGTTCTGTTTGACAGATAACGAAAAGTTATATGAACACTATGAGGTGTAGGAACATCAATTAGCCAGCATATACCTGATATGCTGGGACATTGCAGTTCTTTAGAGCCTAACTAGATTTGTTTTCCGAGTAGATTCCTCTACACACTTTTTATAAAAAAGTGGTAAACATTCAAGTTGTATTCCGGTGATCATAAAACTAGATAATCATCTTTGTATATGTCTTTATTACATGAAACCAAAGAAGAAGTACCTAGTAATTCTTAAGGTTGATCCTATCGAGATGGTAAGTATAGGAAAAATAATAGATGCCAAATAGAAAGTGTTTTTAAATACGGCAAAAATAGGATACT
Organism: Macleaya cordata; assembly: GCA_002174775.1. NCBI lineage: Eukaryota > Viridiplantae > Streptophyta > Magnoliopsida > Ranunculales > Papaveraceae > Macleaya > Macleaya cordata. The sequence goes on from MVGT01002620.1 coordinate 14,975, forward strand.
CGACAATTAGGAGTCTCAAGGATTATCATCGTGTACGGAATAAAATATGAAAACATGAATGACTGTATTATATCTTTACAAGAATAGGTATACAGTCCGTCTATTGTCATTAAATTTTATTAAGAATGCATTAGATGACATTCATAGTTGTACATCGATAATAATCCTTAGCTTTTCTCATTACACTTGGATGAATTATTTTTCTTGTAATTTTTTGAATAAATTATTTTTTCAGTTATTTCAAGTTATCACTAAAATATATAAACTTAGTCACTTTAATCTGAATACGATTCAGAGTTTAGTGATTAAGAGTTCCTTTGAAAGGAAGGTAGAAAGTTTTAGTGATTGACTTATTTATGTACTCATTGTTGTATGTGGAACTATTAAAAATTAAGAGGTAAGTTTCGTCATTCGATACGATCGTAAATGACAAACACTCTTTTGACTTATATGGTACATACTAAGTTGAGAACCAATTTATTACACTTGGATTCTTCCAATAGAATGATGTAATAAGTGAAGATACAGAATCTGCACTGGATACGATGAAATCTATGGTGGATTATAATTCATTACTTTCTTCTAACATATACCTTGGGTAACAGTTAGTAGTCTTCTATTTTTAACTTATGAATCATCAGAATCTTCGACAAGAAAATTGTAATTTGGGCCCAAGCCTATATGAACAATTTATCCTGTCTTAGAATAGATGACAAATCAGAGTCAAGAGTAGAAGCGTATCTGTTTATACGTATGCAAAAAGACTTTGTGTTTATAGAGAAAAGTTACATTCCTAAGAATACTGTATAAGTTGATGCCATGATATAAAGCTGAGACACAAGAATTACGTTATTCATTTCTAGAATACATAGGGACTTTATCGTAGTGGGAGGGTTTCATAAGGACCAAATTGATCTTATTCTTGGAGGATGACAATTCAGTCTCTGTAACTATGAAAATGTTAATTTATTTCGAAATAATGGTTAACTGTTGTGATAAGAGAAGAATCTTTGGATTCTAATTGAGTCTNTTACAGGTGGGCTTAGTCAACTAACATTTGTCGAGTTTTGGTACTGAGATTTAGAGAGCTGTAAAGCATGACTTAGATAATCTCAGTTGGACTCGAAGTTACAAAATAATCTACATGTTAGTGTTATAATTGGTTGCATTAATTCTGACCTTGTGTCAGATTCAGATTCTAGAAATTTTATTTTTGAATATCTTGGTGGATATCATCTAGTGGGAGAGTGTCTACCACGGATGCTAAAGACTTTGTTTAGGCGAGATGGTTAGCCAATGTTGTATTTGTAAGAAACTTAGTAGAACCTCTACACTAAAGCTCTGCTTGGTAGTTTTGATTCTCATGCTGATGAGAATACTTACAGATGCAGGTTTCATGCTGATGAAACAAGTGTCACATACGAATCTTATTCTAATAAGATAAGTAGCTAGTATGACATTAAATTCTTTTAGTGCAAGTGGGAGATTGTTGGGGTTTATGCCCTAAAACAATTTAAATTGACAACATTGATAAATTATATTTATTAATAAGCATGATATTATATTATTACTTTATTCATATGATGGATTAAGTGTTGTTCACAAGATGATGTTGTAAGTAAATTATTTGTATGAAGTGTTCATACATGGAGAGATGTAATTTACTGGTTCCTCATATTCTTGTATAGTTCATAGTCAGTGATGAATCTGAACAATTCATCTGATAAGACTATAACACACTAGACTTCTATATTATAGGGTGATGTATCTCCATCACCGGAGTGGCGACTCTAAGTCAGTGTGTTGGTGTATTAGGAATACACTGAACAGGTCAGACAGAATACTTTTTATATTATTGTCAGCATATAAAAAGATTCTGTAAAACTTGCTGATTGCAAATGTCCTAAATCCTGAGAGCAGAGTATACCCTACAAGTTGGTTTCTACTCACTTTGATCTACCAAACAGTGAGGTCAGACAACGCAAACGTGATCCAATATTCTGGGTAGGTTGGGTGGTCGAAATCACTTAGTGGGATTACTTTGTGTCAATAAGGAATCCACACCAAAATGATATTCCCTTGAGAGCCTAATCAAGAGTATTAATTATTCTAGACTGCGCAGTGATCCTATAAAATGTTTATTGGATTATTAGAATAATTATAATGGTATGATATGGCAGGCAAGGACTAAGATGTAATTACTCGAAAGGTGCTGACATTAATAGTTAATGTTACCTTGGTGTATATTACGAATATCAGTTAAGTGGAGGGACTATTTGCTGGTATAACGAGTGAAGGGCTTCTGAATAATATTCATTTACTTGAGAGTATTCAGTTGCAGTTATTTAGTGGACTTAACTGCAATTAGATTTATTATTTGAGAATTATATGAGATATATGGACCTCAAAGTAATAAATCAAAAGCTTAAGTAAGTGGGGCCCATATGGACCTAACTTGGAGCTAAAGATATGATAAGAGAGTCTTTCTCTATAAATAGAGATAGGGTTCATAAGATAGCCCACCCTAACTTGTGTATCTAAAACTCTCTTCAAATTTAGAGTTCAAGTTATGACCTTTATGGTTTTAGAAATCCAAAATTCGCAGTATATTCCCGTCAGAATTTAAAATCGATTTTTGAGGCATTTTGGAGCAGAATTGGAGATTCGCTATTTCACACAAAGTTGTAGAAAATTCGATTTCCTACAAAATGTATATATCATATAGGCGAATCAGATCAACCATTAGAGAGTTATGGCCGAAATATTAAAGCTGTATCTTTTTGGGTTTTCGACTACTGATCCAGAACGTGGGAGGAAGATCTGGGATTACATGCAAGAAAGTATAAACGGTATGTATCTGATCTTCAAGTCATTGTTTTAATTCATGCATCCTTATGTGATCCTGTAGAGGAAAAATAGTTATTTGTTTTCGCTGCACTATTTAATCTAGACCCTATTTTCCCCGACAGTCCATGTATCCTATGTGTTTTCTAGTTTTTGCAGGATACTTTGTTAATCATTACGCATCCAAAACAAGAGCACCTTATAAAGTTTTGTTCATAAATATGTCTACATTAACACACTATTTTTGTAATATTTTTAAGACGGAAAAACCTACATAAAAAACGTGATTATTGGGACACGTTCAACTGACTGCTCCAGCATGTAGTTCAGTTAAAAATTCATGGTTTATTCTCTGATTTCAGAATCATGTTCCGTCAAATTTCTCTAAAACTAGACTCAGAGCCGCACAACTTTTGTGTTTAGCCTAAGTCCAGTGACAGATTTCAGTACGCATTGCTAGATTTGAAAACAGTGACAGATTTTAGTACGCATTACTAGATTTGTAAAATAGGAAAACATTACTTAAACACATCCTAAAATCATGAAACTTTTACTGCAAACTCCTCTTGATCTCATGAATCCATAAGTATAAACAAAAATTTTAATCCATCATATATAATGTCAGATATGGTTCAAAAACTAACTACTGGTCAAAAAACCTAGCATACTGTCAAAATCAAAATTAAACTAAAAACGACCATAAAACATCCCATCTTGTCCAAGTAACTTCTTTAACCTTATTCAAGCCAATAAAAATCAAAATAATGTATCATGGAAGACCTACCTAGACTTCATCGTCTCAAACACGTAGCAACTCGCATTCTAACATATCTTTTTTACTGATCTGTGAAAGATGAAACGAACGGGATGAGCCAATGCTCAGTAGGTATTCAAAAATTATCCTACACAGTACAAATAACATATAACAATATACATAATATGGGTCTTATTCCCGTGACTTCAGAATAGTAACTTAAAATCAGACGTTTAGTTGGGCCCATTGGATGGTAAGAAATGGATGTTAGGGATTAGAGATAACATGAAATGAGATTTTAAGAAAAAAGAGTAACTCTCAATTTATCGTTTATTTTGTGATTAATTTTTCGGCAGTGCTAGGGTTACAAAATTTACTACAAAATTCTGTACAGCAGGCACAATTCATGATGAGATGCATATCACTTTAGGATAGGGTGCGAATTACGAAGAGATGGATATCACTTTGACCGTTGGATGGTTGAGTTGTAGCAAATTCTGTAGGAATTTGCTGTAACTCAAGCATTTCTGTTAATTTTGGTATCATTCTTGTGCTAGTCCTCCTTCAGCAAGCAAGCAACCTCCAACGCCATTAATGCCTGCAAAATATTCTTTTGAATGAAACCTCTGTAGAACTTATCTGTTATCTTCATTTCCTTTATCTTTTTTTTTTGCAATTAATGAAATTCGATGAAAAATAATTTTTTGCAAACCAACCTTCGAATCTGCACAATGTTATAACCAAGCAAAAAATAACACATTCTCTTTCGCTCACGGTACACGAACCTAGTCTTTTTTTTTTAATTTACAAAAACCTTCACCACAACAAAATGAGAAAAAAAATAAAAAATGAAGCCCTAATTTCTGAATTTCATGTAGTAGAGAAGGCGTTTGTTATGAACAAAAGATTTTGAAAGGTCCATGTTTTATGTTTGTCGAATTTCGTGTCAAAGGTAAACTCAAGATGGTCAATGTAACTTGAGTTAGAGTCTAGTGAGTCNACATATTGGGTATAATCTCTATAATCATCATCCTTCGAACAAGATCATGAATTGATGACATCAAACATAAGAACAAAAAAATGTAGAGATTTAAGGATCTGGATCTTTTACCTGTTTTGCAAGATTGCAAGCACGATCAGGAGAGTTCAAGATCTCATAATAAAACACAGAGAAGTTAAGAGCTAGTCCTAAACGGATCGGATGAGTTGGTGCGAGCTCAGTCATCGCAATATCCTGCAATAACGAAACATTACCAAAAAAAAAAATCAAGTCCCTTACAGATCAAGTCAAATAAAACATTACCAAAAAACCAAACCCTAAACCTAATACATAAACGATACATAGAAAGAACAAAAACCAAAAATTTAACCGGGGAACAGACTAACCTGAGCTGATTTGTAAGCAGAAAGAGTGCTCTCAGCAGCCTCCTTACGTTCAGCGCCGGTCTTAAACTCGGCGAAGTAGCGATGATAATCCCCTTTCATCTTAAGATAAAAGACCTTCGAGTCCCCAGCAGATCGTTTCTATCAACTCGAGCGAATTCTAGTGGATTCATAAAATTCACAACAATAACTAGAATTATGCCCTAGATTTCTGTGTTTTCCGGTGAAAATTTTCTGCTCAACTGAGAAAGAGAAGGCAAAAAAAAAGCAGCGAGACTTCGAATGAGTCTTTGACTAAGAAAAGATAAGGGGTGGGTAATGTTTGGGAATTGGAACGGCCAAAATCAGATTTCTCTAAACCGTTAAATTGGAACGGTTCATTTTTGTTCCAAGTTAAGGACGAATGTGTGTCGGTTCAACTTGGGACGGTTATTAAGCCGTTCCTATTTTGACACGTTTATATACCGTAGCTACCCAATTTTTAGACCGTTCCAAATCATCTATTTTGGTGTAGTGATATCACATCTCAAATCTCTTATTAGATTTTTCAATTGAATATTTAATTCATTCACAATATTTTTCATGGAATTTAAAATATATATCATGAAAACACATCTATAACATGCAATTTATTCTCATTAGTTCATGGAAAAGCAACCCTTCATGAACATAATAATAACAAGGTTTCAAAGAAAAATATGTAAGATTATACTTACAACCACCCACATTTTTCCCTACCTTTAACCACGCGTTTTGATGGAGGTTGATTCACCAACTTCCTCCTCTTCCTCTTAAGCCTTAAACCTTGAAGTTTTCTCTAGGTTGATGGAGAAGGAATAACACACAAGAAGGGGGGCTAGGGTTGGCCGATTTCTCCCTCTTTTTTTTTTGTAACAACTCTCCAAAAAGTGGAGAGAATGGAGGGGTCGGCTATGGCTATAGTCGATTTCTCCTTCTCTCCCTAGATTTTCTTTATCTCTTGGAAACCCCTAAAAATCTAACCTCCTCACTTACTAAATATTTTAATTAACTTTAAAGTAGATATTTTAACAATTTCGCCCAAGAGAATCTCTTCTCAAAGGGCTGCACTGTTAGGGTTTCATAGCTTATATGATGGTGATCGTTTGATCATCATCTAACGGTTCATAGTGTTTCAAACTTAAAGAAAACTTTAATATTTTATAACTACTCAAGTGAGAATGTTTAGCTAATAAGGTAATTAATTTACAAAGGAATGAATTCATGTCACAAATGGGAGCTCGACATCTACCTTAGGTTGGACGATCCACATAATGTGGTTATTATTTTGTGTCAAATCACTTTCCAAAAATACATGGAAACTTATTAGGATGTTCACAAGTATCCTATCATTAGATCTAACGGTTCAAATGATCCCAAAACCCATTGGATAACTAAAAATAACTCTACCTCTAATTTTGGTAGATTTTCTAGATTTTATGTAGAAAGAGAACTCTTGAGGAATTTAGGTTTTGCGTGGGTCGATTCTCTCTAATGGAGAGATCGACCACACTCTCTCTCTCTTTCTATTTCCAAAACTCTAAAACCTCATTCACAATTGTTTCCTAAAATATCTCTTTCCTAACGAATTTTGAGTAACCTACAAGACTTAACTAATAATAACCCCCTAGGGTTATTCACGTTTTTGGTAGAGTGTGGGGTCCACATGGCTCATTGGTACACTTATACACATATATACTTATATACCCTACGTACACATATATATACATATATATATCGACATACACCTACATATACATAATGTACTTAATTTGCATGTGGTCAACAATTCCATGTAAATTTGTAACTATCCTCATGTATATATATTCTTTACATATATACGTATATATATATATATATATATTACGTGTATAAATGTGCACATACACAAGTACATACAAGTGTAAGTATAATTATACGTGCATGCACGCATGCATGTATGCGATTTCTTTACGTAAAAATATATGCCACAATGTATTTCATTCCATGCAAAAGCATTTTTGCAACACTCCACTTCTCATCTTATGCATGAAGTATTAGTTCATCTAAGAGTTGGAATCAATCCATCAACCACTTAGCCATCACACAAAATTTATGTGCGGAATTAATTCCTTTCACATGCATGGCACCAGTTGCCATGCACCCTACATACATGCCACCCCACATTGAGTGTGGCTAGTCTCATGGGCTCAGCCTATAGGCTTCTCATGGCCCATAAGAAAATTTCCATAGTGTTAATACCACCATCGCCTCTACCTCCACCTCCACCATCACCGAGAAATTATATAGAGAAAAAGAGTGAAAAAGAGAGAAAAACATAATAGAGAGAAAGAAAAAGAGTGAGAGAAAGGGAGAGAAACAGAGGAGAGAGTATGCGTGAGAAGGAGAGAGAAACAGAGGAGAGAGAAAGAGTGAGAGAAAGAGAAAGAAATAGATGAAATAGAAAGAGTGAGAGGAAGAGAAAGAAAAAAATCGAGAAGAGACAGATTTCTCTCGCTTTCTCTCTGTTCTCTCTCTACTGGAAGTTTTTTTTTGACTAGTGAAATGGATCCAAGGGGCTGAGCACGAAGACTATAAACGGACCACTAAGTCTATTTATGTACACAAGAAACATACTTAAAGAAACGGACCACTAAGTCCGCTTCTATACACTAAGTAAAATGGACCACTGGTTCGTTTCTATACACAAAGACTAAGTCCATTTATATACACTAAGTCTGTTTCTATACACTAACATAAATGGACTACTAAATCCATTTCTGAACACTAAAAGAAACGGATTTACTAGTCCGTTTATAGTCTTCGTGCTCAGCCCATCTGGTCTGTTTCACTGTAAGTGTCGACCTTAGAGAAAACTCAATTTCACCGGTCAAAGTAAAAAAAAAATGGTTCAATATGTCCAGCTCTCGCTTTTCTTTTAAATCAAGTACCCATTAGAGGGAGATCAAGAGAGAAATAGATCTGAAATTTTTAGATCTCACTCTTTCTCTTCTCTCACTCTTTCTCACTCTTTTTCTCAACTCTCTTTTTATTCTCTCTCGGTGATGGTGGAAGTGGAGGCCGTAGTGGAGATGGTGGTAGTAGGGATAGTGATGGTAGTATGGGTGGGGTTGTTTTAAAAAAAAAGAGTTTGTGAGAGCTTTTTTTAAAAAAAAAATTGATGAGGGAGGTTTTAAAAAATAAAAACAATTAGTATTTTATTATTATAGATGAGGGTGGCTCATAGTGGGTTCCTAGGATGGCTCAAAGTAGGATTTTGGTAAAACTAAAATGGCTCATAGTGTAGAATGACTCATAATGTATTTATTTTAATCCTCCGGCCTATCAGCACAATTGATGAAAATTATAAAGGGAAAAATAGATAGAACTTCATTTGTAGGCGCCATTTTAAACCAAAACTTGTTTTAGTAAGAACAAGATCAATATAATTAAGACCAACTGATATGATAAAAAAGGCTTTCAACAAGTACAATTTACAGACCAGATATGGATAATTGTAGCGATTTTGTGAATTTATCACTTCGTAAGAAACTAATAAATACCATCCAAATTAAATTTACATACTTTTGCTCAAAAACTCAATTTTTGTTTGGTAAATTCCAAAAACTCCACAACCATTTCAAAATAGCTAAAACCCCCTTTTTTTATATTTTACCATTTTCTATTTTTTAAAGGATGATATTTCTGTTTACTCCACTAGCCAGTAAATCCTTTTTTTTAAATTTCTTTTTTACCCTTATTTAATTAAAAAATAATATATTAAAAAGATTCTCTCCCTTAATTTATGCTTAATTTATCATTTTTAATTTTTTAGTTTCTTTTTTAATTTAAAATATGTTTTATCTTCATAATATTTTGAAGATTTGATCTTCAACACACTACTTTATTAAATTGACCGTTTTTTTTTAGTTTTCTTTTTAGTTTAAAATCTGTTTTATCTCCATGATGGAAAATTAATTTATGGATTTGCAAAATAAGTTTTTTTTAAATTATTTTATTTTAGCAAAACAAATTTTGATTTTGCAAAACTAATATTGGCATTACATAACTAGCTTTCTAAATGAAAAATCTAAATTTAATTATGCAAAAAGTGTTTTGATTAGCAAAAAATATTTTAATACATATGAATTGAATGTTCTCAACAAATTAAAAAAAAATATTTTAATCAATTTTTTAGCATTCAAATTAGTTTTGGATGGAAGAGACTTAATTAGGGAGAAAATTTAGAATAATTTAGATACAATCTAATTGAAAAAATATTTTTTAGGAAAGATTTAATTTATTACCCTAATTTAAATGCTTCATAATATCTTATTACCAATTTTAAGAGCTGGTCAAAATTAGTATCTCCCTGATCTAATAAGGGCAAAAATGTCCATACATCTGATTTTGAGAATTTTCGGGGTTTTGGCTATTTTAAAAAGTTTATGAAGTTTTTGGAAAGAATTTCTAAATTTTGGATGTTTTAGCCGTTCTCCCTTAAATTTAACGACCATGTAGAAACGCACTTTATTGCTTGGGGATGATTTTAGGGAGCACTTTTGCATGAAGTCAATTTGTCGAAGTCTTAAGAAATGATTTTATAATATTTTTAACTTACACTTCTAATACATCTTAAGTACTTTGAAACTATGAATGAAATGACGAAACAATTTTCATGTAATATTTATTTTGTTTATGAGTGACCAGCAACTTTAAGATGCCATCTTTTGATCGTGATTCCAATGACATAAAGTTACCAGCAAGAACCAAATTTGAAGTTTAATAAAAATATTTTTTTTTTGGTAGAAACCAAAATAATTTTTTAAAGAAGAAGAAATGTCAAAAGCATAAAAAATGGGCTTTTTAATTTATAGAAAACAAGCGTTGTGCACATGTGTTGCACATGTTTCTCATATTGGGTTTATTTTTTACACTGGTTTTGTGATAAACTATTAATGTAATTAATTATAAAAAAACTAAAAAATGTAAATATCCATTGCACTGATTGAAATGTGAAAATTGAGTTGGTAGTTAGGGAGAGATTTTAGGGATAGTTCAGGGAGAGAGAAAGTGGGAGAAAATCATGGAAGAGATTTAATTTTCTTTATAAAAGTGAAACAGTTATGTTTTGGTGAGAATAAAATTACTAATTTATCCTTTTTTGAGGGGCAAAAGATGACCATTATACCATTTCAAAGTAAAGTTAAACTTTAACAAAAAATAAATTTTTTAAGGACACCAAAAGTAAAAAGCTCCAAAAAATCCCATTCTCTTAACTAATAGTATAGATGAGTGAGATATCCTTGCATAGAAAAAAATAAAATAAAATAAGAAAAGGACACATTTTTTTTGAATCTTTTACTCTATAAAACCCAAACTTCCAATTTAATTACATTTACTACCATGAACTTGTAAAAACTCGTCCAAAACCTTATTTTTTTAAGATGGTTACAAAAACTACCTCAACTTTAAAAAATCTCTTATTTACCCTCCATTTTTCAACCGGTAACCTATTGCTTAGGTTTACCTCTACTTCTTCTTCCATTTTTTTCTCCATCCACCCATTTTCCTTGGCTATGGCGACTAGGGGTGTCAACAGGATGGTTCCGGATTGGAACCTAAAGGTTCCAGAACCGGTCCCGTTAATTTGAAGCGGCTCCGGATCCTACCGGTTCCGGTTCCGAAACCTCAATTGGTGGTTCCAGATCCGGTACCGCTAGGATCCGCGGGTACCCGATACCCATTTTAANNNGGCACCGCTAGGATCCGCGGGTACCCGCGGGTACCCGATACCCATTTTTAATTATTATTTTTTGATTTTTTTCAAATAAAGCCTATTTGTATTTTGTATTTTCGTATTCTATTCAATTATAAAATTTATTTTATTATGAAATTTGTTGTATAATAGGCATTAGTTTCTTTTTTTAATTAAAAAAGTTAAAAAAATTTAAAATTTATTGTATAATAGTAAATTAAACTATAAAATTATAAAATTTATACGGAACCAGGTACCCGTTGGGTGGATCTGAAATTAAACGGATCCAAAACGGGTATATCCGAAATTGATCGGATCCAAAAAATGAGGTCCCGGAACCGCAAAAAACGATTCCGGTACCGGTTCGGTTTCAGGTATTTTGGTACCCATTGACACTCCTAATGGCGACAAAAACAGAGAGCTCCTTTTCTCCAACCCTCTTCCTAATTAACCTTCAATAGTAGATATTATTATAATCACTTAATAATTTATAAATAAAGAAGCACTCTTGAGTATAATAACTAGTTCTTTGATCCACGGAATGACTACTCAGTTCCATAATCAATTGGGCCTTATGGTACCTTTGTTGCCGGTCTTACGTAAGGGCATCTTAGTGGTAGCTTAGGCTTCAAAGTTCAATGGTCTCTCAATTCACTAATGATTTATCATCACCCACCAAACCTACACTCTTCAGGATTTTTACAGTATTGAAGACACCCACTCTACAGATTCAAAATTTCAAGATCATAATCAACACATGATCTGATCAATTGCTTCATTGTTACGTGCTTGGTAATTATTGTGGGGGATGCGTAGTAATTTATGGTTCATTGGATGATAACATCAAAGGGTTAATTAATCATTTAGACGTTAATTTTTGTGGGTTTGAGACAAGGATGGGTTGAAGGGGGAAGTTTCTAATTCTTTGAGAAGTTGTATTGTAGGTTGGAAGAAGCTATTTAGAGAGAGAGAGAGAGAGAGAGTTATTTTGTCAATGTATCCTGCGAAACAAACAGGGGATAAGGTGAAAGCCCATAGTCCATCCAGTGGATGAAGGGTATAGAAGGGATTTGGAGAAGTGAAGGTAGTAATTGTAAGCAACTTGAAAAAGTAGGGTTTCTCAAGAGTTTTTTAAAGTGCAAGGTAGCAAATGTAATTTACTTTTAACTTTGAGGTTTGTAGGGTAAAATACTCATTTTTTTTTATGTACCCACTGTCCTTAGTGCACATTAGCTGGAGCAAAAAGACAAAAAATCCTCTAATGAATAAAAGGCGGTGCATGTTAGCAAACCCCTTTTAATTAAATTTTAACAAAAATTGACCATAACTTTCAAAATATAAATTAGATTTAAATAAATTTTATATCGTTAGAAAATATTTTTCAAGATCTTTAAAACAAGATCAGACATGAATACCAAATTAAAAAAAACTCAAAAAACCCATTTATGAAGCAATAAAAATTCAAATTGTATGTAAACTATAATTTGTATACTGCAAATTTTCAAAAACAAACCCATTCATAAAGCAATAAAACCCAGATTGTATGCAAACTATAGTTTGCATACTACAAATTTATTTTGTATATAGTTAATTATTTAAAAAAAAACATTCACGAAGCTAAAAAACCCAGATTGTATGCAAACTATAATTTGTATATAGTTAATTTTTAAAAAAAACTCATTCACGAAGTTATAAAACCCAGATTGTATGCAAACTATAATTTGCATATAGTTAATTTTTTTTTAAAAAAAAACTATTGACGAAGCGAATGCAAAAAATGTATGAAAATAGACTATGTAAATTATAACTTATATATGCAAGTTATAATTTGCATTACCGCAAGCAGTTATGGATTTCCATAGTCTAATTACGAAGATTTTTTTTTTTGAATTTGGCCAAAATCCAAATTGTAAATTAAAGTTATAGCATTTTAAATTTTATAAAATATTATTTTTATCTCTCTGCCACGTTATCGGTCCCTATAAGCAAAAACAGTTAGCTAGAAGTCTATGTTTTTATCAAAGGGAAGGGTAGTTTAGGTACCAAAATTTTACAGTTTTAAAATAAAAGAAGGAACTAGTCCCTTTTCTTGCAAAACGCTAAAAAGTAGGGATTAGGTTTTACAGGTTAAAAGTGTTTGTCCTCTCCATGAAACCATTTAAAAAGAGAGTTTTCAGCCCAATATTGTGTTTAATTCAAGGAAATGTTACTTCAACCCATTCTATAACTGCATAAAAGTGATTCAAATGTTGATTTTATGTGAGGATATTTTTTCATTATATATTATAAAACACATGGAAAATCATATTATTGTTGTAATAATAAAAAAAGATGATTCACGGAACTTAAAATTTGGAAACTTTAAAATGGCGAGGTTGAAAGTTTTAGAGGTACATGATTTTTATAAGAATGATCTTAAAAGTGAGGAATATCATTCTTTGAAAAATCAACCCTTAGATCATCTCTGCATGGACTCTATAAGATGATGTAAATAAAGTGTAAGAATGATAATATCTATCTATTCTATTATTAAAAAAGAAGCGACTCTAGAGGTAGTTATGAGGCTGAAAATTGTGACTTCCCATTTTACCCTTACTAAATAAAAAAGAAAACATTAGAAAAACTTACAATCAAGATTATTATTAGTATTTACCATACAGTTTTCATAACTAGTTAACTACTTAATTTGTCAATTCACATGCGCATTGTGCGTGCATGAAACATTGTAATAAGCGTGTGAGAAGCGCATAAACTGCCATCAACATTATTATCAAGATAAGTACAGAGAAAGCCACCACCAACTAGTGCAAGAAAGGCTACCACCACGGGCGCTCAAAAAGCCACCACTAACGGGTGCAAGAAAGGGTACCACAAACGATGGGCGCAATTTATTTAGAAATATTCGCCTATATATATATATTTATATAACACATTACATGGGCCAAACTTAATGGTAATTCCACTGCCAATAAATCTTGAATCTAAGACCTCTCAAGTTATAGGAAAGATGCAAACCAACCGAGCAAGTGGTTGTTTGCCGCGTGCATGAAGTCTCATGTTAATAAGAGAGTGGGGAGAGGAAATAAAGTTTCCCCTTTTATTTTTTAATATGCCCTAGATAACGATAAATAACAAGGATAGTTTACTCCTTTTTTTTTGATAGGTAACAAGGATAGTTTACTCTTGTTGAACTTAAAACCAAGACAACTGCACGCAAATAAGTCAAACAACCCGCCAAGTCTTCAGTATTAGCTTTTTATCATATAGATCATCATTTTCACAAAAAATTATATCATTCTAAAACTTTTAACCCTATTAAAAGTTGGGTGATTTTATAAGACGTCCATTTTTTTCAATCAGTGTTTTGATTGGGCAAAAAAATTTAGAATAATATAATTTTTAGTAAGAATGATTTACATGGTGAAAACAACACCTACTAAAAATCTGCCCTTAGGTCATCTCTACGTAGGCCCACATGGATGGTATACATAAAGATGTCTATATAACAGAAATCCTATTTAAATACTTTGACCATATTAAAAATAAATAAATTTAACACATATTTACACTTGTTTTCTTAGGGCAAGTACTATGGTAATCTTCAAAATTTGGTTGTTTCAACCCTCAAATGGCTATTGTAAGGACGGAGAAGTATTAAGGCTAAATTGCCAAATTTTGAGGCAATGACCCCCTTACTCCCTCTATCACCTCTTTTTTTTCAGAAAAAAAAAATTATTATATAAAGGTCTGTGTATGTTTCAAAACATCAAGCTTGTGGGGCTTAGTTGGATTTGGTCTAGAAGCTAATATTTAGTGAGGTTGTTCTCCTCACTATGTAGATCATCATCATAAAAAATTATCTCATTCTAAAACTTCTAACATTATCAAAAGTTGACTCTTTTACTCATAGTTTTTCTCACGAATAATTTTTAATCAACATTTGAAAGGGTCAAAAGTTTTAGAATGTTTGTGAGGATGATTTGTATGGTAAGGAAAACAATCTCACCAAATATCAGCTATTGGATCGTATCTAAGTAGGCCCTACAGGTTTGATGTTTCGAAGCATACACAAACCTTTATACAACAAAATTAGATTTTTTTTTTAAAAAAAAAAGGG
>MVGT01002620.1:29997-44620 GCA_002174775.1 Macleaya cordata
GGGGAGACAGAGCATTGTCTCCCTACACTACCTCTGTTGCCCTTTAGTTCATCTCTCGCATTGCGGAGCTTCTATCGATCCCTCTTTTTCCTATTCCTATCCCTAGATATGGGTTGATATGAGGCTGAGTGGATGAGTTTGAGAGGTTATCCTCACCTTTGTACTTAACTTACCCCTTAAACCTCTCCAAAATGGAGGTTTGAGGTTGCAATAGTACTTGCCCTTAGTCATTATTAACTCATTCAGCCAACAACCGCTTGTCCGGCCAATTGTTAAATTGGTTGGCATTCCTCATACTCATTATAATTAGGGAGGTTTTCGGTTCAATACTTCTCGAATGTGATATTACAGCTACGTGTGACTCATTAATTTGAGTAATTAATGTGATATTACCATTAATTTGAGTAACCCTATATCCAAAAATGAGGTATCCTTTATACGACACCAAAATTTCAGGTTGTAAAATTTAGACCTTGCAACAGGTCGAGTTAGGGTTGACCCTAGACGGGATAGCGGGTCAAGATTATCAAAGCCTAATCTTGACTAGTTTATGAAATGAGGTATTTTTTTTTCAAATCTTAACCTTAACTAGTTTGACATTTTTTTATATGAAAGAAGGAAATTAGGATTGACCCTAATAGGATTGAAGGGATAACGGGTCAGAAAATGCTCAACCCATCCTAATGTTCACTCGTTTAACTAGAGGGTCGAGTTAGGTTAGGGTGTGGTGGATCAGGTAGGGTTGACGGTCGGGTCGGGTCAACCTCTAGTAGAATTGGCCGAATTGGCATATATGCATGTAAAATATTACGGTATGGACTATCATGTAAGGATGTTCATTCAATAATGAAAACATTCTAAGCCATTTGTGTTCCGTGGCCATTATTACCCATCTCTAGAATTGTTAGAGCAGTTGGCCTAGTCAACTCTTTGTCGGATCTTCATCTACCTGATTGGATTGCTGGCCTCCACAGGTTAAATGGTTTGGATAGTGATGGCCCCACCCGTTTATTAGGCAGAGGCACACGTGCGTGCACGCACTCAAAGCCCGACGACCCCGACTGAACCCTTGGTCTATTACTACCGAGTTTGTACATCCTTCTAAACTCTCGATCTCTCTATGCCACGTGGCACATCCTTCTTGTCTACGATACATTTTTGGAGACCTTAATTTAACAGAATAAATTATGGTGTTTTCTAGCCGTTGGATTCTTCTATGATGACTCGTGTTTGGATGCTAGTTAGCTATATAAGTCCCGGGAGTACGGAGTCTTACTGCGAAGAGAAAAATATAAAGCTATTTGAACATTGAGGCCCTTCATGGTATGCAAGGAAAATTTGTATCTGTAGTTATTCCCGGTCAAAAGTTGCTTGGTATGATATTCTTCTACTAGTTAGGATATCTATGACCTTATTTGTCCATGCAAACTACCACTACCACAGCTGTGGTAATTTGCAGAATGCAAATTTTTCCTGTATACCAAACAGAGCCATAGTGTGTTTGGATGTATAATTTATGTTTCTTAAGAGAAAAATGAGTCCTTGGAAACATGAATCCTTAGAAACATGAATCCTTTGGTTTGTTTGGCAACTATAAAAGACTCTATGGATTCATGAATCCTTAGAAGTTTGAATCCTTTGGTTTGTTTGGTTGCCATTTAAAATCTAAAGAAAATCTCTATTTTGTTGTTTTAATTTTGTGGGATGTAATCTGCATTGAGTTTGGTGAATACATAGTGAATCCTTAGTTTAGAATTCTAGCAAATTCTAAGGGAGGAGGTGGGACTTCAAAACAGGAATTTATTTAAAAATATGTTTCCCTGAGAAACAAGTTTCCAAGGATTCGTGGCAGCCAAACGTACAAGGGAAACATGAATCCCTAGTCCCCAGTGAATCCTCTATTACCAATATATTTTTTATGTTTTGGCCAAACATAAATATTGTGGGGCCCTCATGACTACGACTCAAGGACTGATATTTGGTGAGTATGTTCTCTTCACCATTTAGATCATCCATACAAAAATCATCCAATTCTAAAACTTATAACCTCATCAAAAAGTGGACGGAAGTCCTCACCATTTATTTCTCACCGTTGATTTTTAATCAACTTCTAATCGATTTTAGTGGTGTTAGAAGTTTTAGAATTGGTTGATTTTTTGTGAGTATGATCTACATGGTGAGGAGAATATGGTCCCAAAATATAAGCCCTTTGATTATAGTCATGTGGGCCCCACAATGTTTGGCCCAAACATAAAAAACTTTATGTTCACCTAGCAGTGTCCAGAGAAGTAAATGGGAGGTCAGAATGTGGGCCCAGGACAGCTATATAGGGGGAAAATCCGAGCACATCGGTTTCGGAGGTGGTACCCACCAGAACCACAAAATAAAGCGGCAAAGAATTACACACCGGCGGCGACAGGTAAACGGTGAGGAGGGAAGACGGCGATCAAACGTGGGTTAGGTCCACCACCAGTCGAAACCCAAAATGAATTTAAAAAAAAAACATAAAAAATTATAAAAAATTTAAAATTTAAAATTAAAAAAAAAATAGAAAAAAAAATGTAATGGGTGGTGGATTAGGAGAGAGAGAAAGGAAGGGAAGGGAAAGAAAAACAGAGGGGGAAGAGAGAAGAGAGAGAAAGAGGAACGCAGAGAGAGAGAGACGGCTCCGCTGATGGCCGTGCTGAGGCTCTGAGAAAATCATCAGCCTCCCCTTTGTCCCTTTCTCTTTATTCTGTTTCCCCTTTTACCCCTCCCTTCTGGTAAAATTTACTCTCTCTCTCTTTGTCTTTCTCTTTCATCTGCTTTTGCTTTTAATCTGTTTGCTTGCGAATGAGGGTTTCTCTTAATAGTTCTTTGCATGTTTTCCCCCACTTTTTAAATGCAATTTGGGTTCATTTTAGGGTTCTTAGATAGATCTTCTTTTCTGTCTCAATCTCTATGCGTATGTCTGTGTTTTTTTTTTTTATGTAAATGATTCTACATTTTGTTTATACATTAGATTATTACATTCAGAATTTTGACTTATGTTCTTATAATTGTTTTTCAGCGGTGATCGCTTTGAAAGAAGGCTTTGATTGGGAAATATTCAAATAAATCGTCGATGAAAGCCACCTCATAACATTAATTCAATTACAGTAAAAAAGATGAGGGACTCAGATGATTTGTGATCACCAAAAGTACCCATTGTTTGATAGTTTTTGATCTGTTTATTTTTAGTTAGTTTATGATTAGTGGTAGTGAATTGTTATTGTAATTGTATATGGGTTTTAATTCAATGGATTCATTGTTGTTCCCTCATCGATTACGCGTCTGAGAGAAAATCCATAGGGTATTTTTTGTACAATAGAAACAAAAAAACTGGCGATATTACTTAGAATTGTCTGTCCTTGTTAAGCAATGGGGGGTAGATCGAATTATGTTTTCTTCAAGCTCCAGGGTTTCTCTTGTTTATTGGTCTTGATGGTCCTCCTTCAAATCCACAAATGTTGCTCACTTAATCTCGAAGGTATAATTTGTCGCACGTTTTGTGTTTATGTTGATTTCTTTGTTTTTGTTTGAGTTGTAGTTGGTTTTGAGATCACCATTGTTGTGAAAATGTAGGATTAGCTTTGTTGGAATTCAGGGCAAGTGTGGATAGTGATCCTAATGGAGCCTTCACAAATTGGTCACCTAATGACTATGACCCGTGTATGTGGTCAGGCGTTCACTGTGTGGACGGTAAAGTGCAAATGCTGTAAGTCCTTTTGTATGATTTGCCCAAAGTTTTTCTTAACCCTTTTGCTACTAGAGTAAGAAGAATTAGCCATTTTTCTATTAAAACTTTCTCTTGGTTGTTTTTATTTCCTCTAAGCAATTGTTAACTTCTAGTTTATGAACGTGTCAAGCCTAATCCAAAAAATTTATTTGCTGTGAGTTTATCTGCATTAGCCTATTCTAAAGTGGATTTAACACTGTTGCAGGGTTCTAGAAGGGCTTTCTCTTGTAGGAATCCTATCACCCGAGCTTGGGAAGCTCACTTACTTAAGATCTCTGTGAGCAATACTTATCTGTATCTATGCCTTTTTGTAACAATCAGAGCTTTGATGAAATGTCCTAGTTGAGATCTTGACTATCAAATGTCATTTCCAAATTTTTCTTTTTGTATAGTTGATTCTAAATAGAAATATGGTTTGAATGAAATCATAAGAATATGTAATGTATCCTGAACACCTTATTTCCCTTGGATTCTAGTTCAATTGGTCAGAGCACCGCCCTGTCTCGACATTGATGCTGTTACATGTGTGGGGGTGCTCAATAGGTTCACCCTAGAAGAGCTTATACATTTTGTATATGTATTATTGAAGTTATTACTATATTAAAATTTTTAGCGTTGTGTTTAGGCTAGAAGTACTGTCATATTTAATATACTTACTGATGTCCTCTCCAAGAACTCAACTTAATATTAGTAGAACTGAAAAAGGGAAGGAAAGGCCAAAACAAAGATATTTTATGGTAGTGAGAACTGATCTGATAGCCGATAGGATATGCATTGATTGTGGGAATGGAAATAGCGGAATAGGATTTGTGTAGCTGAACCCAAATATTTGAGATTATGATGATGATATACCATCAGAGAGGTGATGTCGCAACCTGATCTTTGATTTCTAAGTCACTACTGTTGTTTTGAATTTAAATATATAAAGAAATGGAAAATATTCTTGAAAGTGATAAAATACTTTATATATATATATATCCTAATGCACTATCTAGGATTAGATGTGCAGTGTGCACTAGTAGTGGGTTTGGATCTATATCTGGACTAGGTTTAAATTCTGAATACATGGACAACTCTTTTATAGTTCTTTACTTTCTCAATTATTATGTGGGCTCCTCTTTTAATAAATTCTTTCAATATTTAAAAGAAAAGTTTGTGGATATGATACAGGTTAATGGAAAATGGTTTATGGATATGATTTACTTTATTTTTTTAGGTATTACCAGTGTCCTTTGGATATGACTTAGTTATGTTTATTTCACTTGCCAGTGTCCTCTACAAGAATCACTTCTCAGGTTTCATCCCTAAAGAGATTGGAGGGCTTACTATGCTAGAACTTTTGGACTTGAGGGGTAATAGCTTAAGTGGAACAATTCCTGCAGAATTAGGCCAGATGTCATCACTTAAGCGCCTGTGAGTTTTTTTTACAGATTTGCATCTGTATTTATGATGTAGCCTCTAGAGTCAATTTATCTGGATTGAATTCTGCTTTGTATTCCAGGTTGCTTTGCGACAATAAATTCCAGGGTAGCCTTCCTTCTGAGCTGGAGAGGCTCAATATGCTCTCGGAGATACAATTTGATGACGAGCTTACATTTGCTGTCACAACTGGAATCCACTGTCTAAATAGAAAATTGGGACACTGGTAAGGCCGTGAGGGATTATTTAGCGCTTTTAAGATTTTCTGGACAGTCAGACAACTTACATATAAAAGAATTATACTTTTATGTTTGAAGAATTATATTATTACATGGTTTGGTAGGTCTGCTGGCCCACATCAACATGAGTCAAAACTATCTTTGATAACTTATTTTGATGCTTTCAGATCTATGAGAAATGGATTTAAAGATGATGATGAAATTGATGGTCCAGAATTTTTCAACTTTTTGGTCTATTTTATAGCTAGAAACTCAGGAAGGGCCGATGAAGGCCAAAGAACTATTAATTATTGGTTCAAGTGGCTTGGCTATTCCTTTACCTACAAAAGGGAAAGATATCTTATTTATCCAGAAAAACACTATGGCAATCTTATGTATCAATTGAACGCATTTTATTATTTGATCAAATATGTGCCAGAAAAAAAAGAAAAGAAAGAAAAGATTGCTCTTAACATCTGATAGAGCCTTTTAACATGCAACTTTTACTATTGTATCACAATCTTCCAGACAACTGACAGAGCTTGTTTTGGTCAGCATCTGGCAGAACAGTTCAAAACAACTGAAGAAGGCAGGCTCTTTCAGGATCCAGCTCAAAGGGGAACTTCTACGTTATCTCGATGTACTGCCACTGTATGGAACAAACATTTAGATTTCACCCTTTCAAAATTTTCTTTTCTTATAGGTCAGATAGAAGAGCATTTTCTTGTTATAGTTCAAGTAAAGAAACTATTTGTTTTGCTGTCAAGGTTCAACTTCAAAAAGGGCTCCTTGCATGACAATGGAGAGAATTGCTGTGCCAATTTACCTAGTGAGTACAAACTATTTCTTGATAACTGTCCATTGTCTACACCCCCCAAAACAAAAAGTGAAACTTTTTCGTGTAATTGACAGGTTCAGCTGATCCATCCATAGAACAAAATGTAGAGCACATATTAAATTTTGTACGCCGTAGATTGCTTCAAGAATCCACTAATCTTCCTGCGGCACCAGCAAGTGATGGTACCATTCCTGAACCGCTGACTACTATTCCATCTACCAGAAGCAGTGGAGCTTTCCCTGCTATACCAAACGGCAAGAACAAACAAATTTCTTCACCTTCACCGCTGCATTCTCCCGTGAACCCGAATTCTGAGTCTATTTCAACTCCTAGTTCTCTTGGAAAGCCAATTGATCAACATCCATCTGCTGATGGTTCATCTGGAAGGAAATGGAAGTATGTTATTGTGGTTCCAATTGTGGCCTTTGTGCTCATCGTTGCTTCAGTCATGCTTTTAATGTGTCGGAGCCGGGGAGTGACGACAATTGGTCCTTGGAAAACGGGACTGAGCGGGCAGTTGCAGAAGGCATTTGTGACGGGTGAGTCTTTCATCATGACTCAGATTCTGCTATTCTGCATTTCAGTGTTGCATTTGAGAGCGAAATGAGAATCTAAACATGGTGGTTCTTTTTTGAAATACAGGGGTGCCCAAGCTGAATCGTCCAGAGCTAGAAACTGCTTGTGAGGATTTCAGCAACATTATTGAGACCTTATCAGACTGCACAGTGTATAAGGGAACATTGTCTAGTGGAGTTGAGATTGCAGTTGTGTCGATTAGAATTTCATCGTCCAAAGACTGGACGGAATCCTTGGAAGCGGGGTTTAGGAGAAAGGTCTCTGAATTTGGTTATCCTTGAAAATTCTAGCTTTACTACTCATGGAACACCACCATGAACTGGTAGCCACCATATTCCTGATCCTTTTTTTTTTTTCTATCCATTCTGTGTTCTGATCTGATGTAGATTGATACACTGTCACGAGTGAACCACAAGAACTTCGTCAATCTTCTGGGCTATTGCGAGGAGGATGAGCCTTTTCTCAGGATGATGGTGTTCGAGTATGCTCCCAATGGTACCCTATTTGAGCATCTGCATGGTAAGCTATAATGATTATTAATAATTATAATAATAATAAAAATTATTATTTATTTCATATCTCTTGAGGAAATTAATCATATAATAATCACCCTATGTGGTCTGCGGTTTAAATGGAAAAAGATTTTGCGTCCACGTTTTGCAGTTAAAGAAGTTGAGTTTCTTGACTGGAATGCTAGGACGAGGATTATTATGGGAACTGCTTACTGTCTTCAATACATGCATCATGAACTGAACCCACCTGTAGCACATCCCAATCTCCAGTCCAGTACTGTCTATCTGACGGACGACTATGCTGCGAAGGTAGAGACAGCTTTTCCACCACACTATTCTGTTTCCTCCCATATCATTCTTTTTGTTCATGGGCTGTATCCCATTTCCTCCTCGTACGACGCACCCTTTATATCTTTTTCTATCGCAGATTGCAGAACTCAATTTGTTGTCAGATTTTGCTGTCAAACGAGAAGTTTCTGGTAAGGATGACTCGGAGCATTCTCTACTGCCGCCACTTGTTGTTCCTGAAACAAACGTGTACAGTTTTGGCATATTGTTGCTAGAGATCATCTCTGCGAAGGTTCCATACTCAAAAGACGGGACCCTTCAAAACTGGGTAAACCTGAAATTTGATATCGTTATGTCCCCTAGATTTCAATGTTAATCTTCATTATGTTTCTGATTGAAGTAAAGTTTACCCATTTGTCAGGTTGAGGAATACATGAATGACAAGCAGAGTGCCAACGACATTATCGATCCCCTGCTCAAGTCTGTCAAGAACAACGAGCTTAATATCATATGTGAGGTGATCAAGGAGTGTATTCAAGAGGATCCAAGGCAGAGACCTACAATGAGGGAGATTACTTCCAAACTGAGAGAAGTGATTCCTATCTCGCCTGACTCAGCAACACCAAGACTTTCTCCACTTTGGTGGGCAGAACTTGAGATCCTCTCAGTGGAGGCTACCTAAAAACCGGGTTCGGCGTTTCTCTTCTGTACCTTGTAAGTCAACTCTCCCTGTCTTGCAATCACTCATTGTGTAGCTGTATAATCCATATTCATTCCCTGACATGCCTATTCCAACTCAGTTTTCTTCTGTATCCATGATCTTTTTATCTCTCTCTTACCATTGTGATGATTCTTTTATTTGATTCTTTTTTCCTATTTTTCCCCTATAGCCTTTGCCCAATAAAAAGTGTGTGATGCCTTGCTTCTAACTTATACCAGATGTGTATTTATAGTGTGAGTCGGTGACTGGGATGTAAGATACTTTGAAAAACTACTGAAATCTCAGTCATTTACTCTGATTATCAACTTGTAAAAGATTCTCTTAATAGGATGTTGGGGACTGTATATTCTTTCTTGATCCTCTGAAATTATCTTTTTTTTTTTAATTTGTCCTTCTGCTGATAAACTATAAAAAGTGGGTAATTGACTTGTTGAGAAATGTGAGCTGTTTAATTTAACTGTTAAGTATTGTATGAAGTGACAAAAATTTCCATAACTTCACCAAGTCATAAATTTATATAACTAGAGTCATCCTTGGATTCTTTAATCCATAGAGAAAACCAGAAAGTGTAAAGCTCGTTTTGGAGATCTGGGGGTTTCTTTTGAAAGCTTGAAAAAGTTTCAACTTAGGGTTTCTATAACTCAAAGAGGAGAAGCTCCATTTGAATTTGGGGTTTATGTCAAAGGTTCAAGAATTCCAAAATTAGGATTATTGCAGCTTTAAACTAGTTTCCCTAATCACCTTTTTGGATTTTAAAAAAACCTAGGTTCTCTCTCCATCTTTCTTCATCTTCTTCCTAGAAGTTGGGGTTTCTTTTGATTTTTAATTTTTTAATTTAATTTAGTTTTTGTTCAATTAAAAAATTGGATTCTACTTCCTCTTTCTCTTTTTGTCTCTTTTTTTTTTTTCTCATAAACAACATGAGGGTAAAAGTTTATGGTCATTTTAGATAGTACTGACTAGAGATGGGGTGGTGTTATTACGCTGGCCTTGTATCAAGGGAATGCATGCATAACAGGGGGGCATGGAAAATTTTTAAACTTATTAGAGGGGCATTTTTTAAATTCCAAAACAAATTATTTTATTAGTTTATTATATTTAAAGAGGGGCATTTTTGTAAGTGAAATTTGATTTTTTTGCTGTATCATAGAAGGGTTTTTAAATCATCATACATCCAATTTTGTCGTGTATAAGGTTGTTTATTTATGCTATCTAATATAAGTTGGAAAAACCTCAAATTTGAAAGTCGTGAGTTTAACTCCCCTTGGCCAGCTCCATGGGGTTTATTCTTCAGATTTATTCGGTAATTGTTAACAAGAGGATTATTAATAAAAAATTAGAAAAAAGAAAAAATGTATAAGAGGATATAAAAATAAAAATAACGGAATAAATGATTGAATCATAGAGACAAAAACACCAATTGACCAAACTGAGTATTTGGTCAAGCATGTAATTGACTACACACCAGGGAGGGGGCATTTTCGTCTATAATATTTTTTTATGTCAGCCTGGGCGGTTTCTACTTCAATTTGGAAAGAAGACTGACGCGCTTTGTTTTGCCTCTCTGGCTCTCTGTTAAGAGGAAAGATACCGTCGTGTGTTTCGCAAAGCGACGAGGCCGCCGCCTTCATCATTTTTTGACTTTTGTCAATTTCAGTTATAATTGTTAATATTTGTAGTACTTTTAAAATTCATCCCTTTGACCACATATTTTCCCACAACTAATTACTATATCAATACAATTTTTAGTCAGATTGTTTGTCGAAGTCAGATTGTTTGTCCATAATTTAGAATCGGCAGTATAAATTCCATAAAATGAACTGTCGGGAACTTAGGACTGTCAAACCAATGTTGTCCGTCATACATAACCGACAAGTTATCTTGCATTGTTGACTATATGAAATCGATTTTAACGAGAATTAAACTCAGGTCTAAGCTGTCAAAGACCATAGACACTACCAACTATGCTAATTGGCACATGTTATAATCAGTACAATTATCATCAATACGGTTCATCTACATGGACCGATAACTGTTGGCAAATTAGTTGGTATCCCTCTACTTTCAAGGGAGTTTGTAGGTTTAAACTTTGCAGTCATAGTATTATCGTCAAATTTTCCGTTCAGTCCGATTCTACGTTGGTGTGTGGTTGGATCTAGGATATAAGCTAAATGCCATGGTCTTTAAGCAGATGGTGGGTGGAAATCACTAGACATACTGGATCTTTCGGAATTATATTTTCCCATGTTTTTAGGGAGATTAATTCGGCAACGGATTTCATGGCTATTTTGGGGATTCATCTTCCGTCATCTCAAAGTTTTGCTTCAATTTTGCCTATTCGTTTGCGTGGTCTTTCTAGGCTGGATGGCATTGATTTTCCTTATATAAGGACTAGCAATATCGCGTGCCTATGGCACGGCTCAATTGCTCGTAAAAAAGAGTATTTCAGTCATTTAGTTCGTGGAAATTAATTGTCCATTCTTTCCACACGCGCTTCGCGCGCGTGGGTTGAATATCCAAACGCGCTTCGCGCGCGTGAGTTGAATATACAAACGCGCTACATGCGTTGCCCCCACGCGCATCCACAAACAAGCCCTTAGATCCACTCCACACGACTCCACCGTCAAGTATAAATCAGGTGTAAATAAATAAGGGTTAATTTAACTTACCCCCTTAGAATTAATGGAGATTTAGACTTACCTCCCTCAAAGATCTCGTAATTAACTTACCCCCTCGAACTAACATTTTCCGTCTTTTTGTCGTTTGAAGGCGTACGTGCATCTCACACGCTCACATTTATGACCAAAATACCCATCACGTGCATAACACGTGCATTACATAAGGTTAGGCTACTAGGGTTTATAAGATTAATCCAACGGTCCATCTTACAATTTCAGATCTGATGGTTGAGATTCAGCTCATAAGCTTGATGGCTTTTGCAACTTCGTCCATGGCGTGGTCTCCACGGATCTGGCGTGGTCTCAACGAAAACAGAGGCAAAATTGGGGCTCTAAATCTCTAGGAGTTGAAATCAGTGATGGGTGCAAATAAAAACTCATCTCTGCAATTTCTCTTTCCTCCTCAACAATAGGTGAATTGGAATTGCTACTAGCAGAAATTGATGATGAAGATTTGTTAAATAGTTCTTGGATCAAAGGTTTAACAGGGCTGAGCACAAGAGATGAAAAATTAAGCATGCTGGGAAACATAATTTATGGGTTATTATTATGGAGAAAACCCACAGTTCCGATTCGGAACCGAAATGGGAATTAATGGTTGAGCTTGATGTTTGTGTAACTCATTCAAAATCGCATAAAAGAAATGAATTATACAACCTTAGGAGTTTCAGGGATGAGATTATACGAAGTAACAAGTAACAGGTGAGATCATTCCAAAATCCTAGCACTATTAAGAGGTTATAATATAGAAGGGTTGGCATACAGCTTGTATCTCATTCTCTTGAACAAAGGCTATTGAAACTTCAGCATGGTTGATAATGAACTCCACTGCATTAACACCTGCAACATGGACCAGATTGAAGAATTGTTACTTCATTTTTAGTTTCTATCGGAGATTTCAAAGCAATTATTAATAAGCTCACCAGGATTCATTGCTAAAAGAAGAGAAAAATACAGAGAAAAGTAAAACCTACCTTGGGTGTCGTTGAGAGGTACATAGTATATTCCATGGCTATTACGATGTTCCTCCGTTCATAGAGCTTGAACCCCTATTTTTTGGGTCTAGTTTTGATCGGAGGGATAACTCTTTTCGATAATGGATTTTGGTGTTAAAGAGGGATGAATTATTTAAACTCCATTGTTGATACTGCTTGTAGTACTATTTAGAGATGTTTGGAGAAATGGGTTATGTTTGTCTTGTAGATTTGTTGAGGTTATGGTGGGAGAGTTGGAGACGGAATTTTTGATCCATGGGGTTGGGTGGAGAAGAAGAAGATCAAGCTTATGAGCTTAATCTCAACCATCGGATCTGAAGTTGTAAGATAGACCGTTGGATTAATCTTATAAACTCTAGTAGCTTAACCTTATGTAATGCACGTGTTATGCACGTGATGGGTATTTTGGTAATAAATGTGAGCATGCGAGACGCACGTACGCCTACAAACGACAATAAGACGGAAACTGTTAGTTTGAGGGGGTAAGTTAATTACGGGATCTTTGAGGGGGTAAGTCAAAATCTCCATTAATTCTAAGGGGGTAAATTAAATTAACCCAATAAATAACTATGGCCACGGGTACATCCGATATTTCGTAAAAGAACATAAGGTTATTTTAGTAATTTATATAATAAATAAAGATGTTAAAGGGTATAAATGTATTAAAAAAGAAAATAAGGTTATTTTAGAAATTTGTAAAAGTGAATGGGTTGAATAAGTCGCAGCCGTCGGATCGAATCAGAGATTAGAGGATGTTTTTAGGGTGTGAGAGAATTTATATATAATAAAGTTGTTAAAGGGTATAAAGGTATTAAAAAAGAAAATAAGATTATTTTGGTAATTCGCAAAAGTGA
The DNA here is from genome assembly GCA_002174775.1 of Macleaya cordata. Taxonomy (NCBI): domain Eukaryota; kingdom Viridiplantae; phylum Streptophyta; class Magnoliopsida; order Ranunculales; family Papaveraceae; genus Macleaya; species Macleaya cordata. Next base: position 42,854 of record MVGT01002620.1, read on the forward strand.
ATGAGTTGAATAAATCGCAGCCGTAGGATTGATTCAGAGATTAGAGGATATTTTTAGGGTGTGGGGGGTTATGTTGACCCACCCTTAAATTTAGTTTTTTAGGGTGAGGGGTAACGTTGACCCACCCCTGTTTGTCGTAGTCAGCACAACTTATGTACCCTTCTTTGTTATATAGATTCGTTAACCTTTTGGATGTAGTTTATTTTTGTTAGACTGTATGTTGAGCCTAGGCTCATTCCCCTATTTTTTAGGTTGAGTTATCCACCCTTATTTAAGTTGGAGGTTTAGTTTTATGCTCCTCTCCTTCCAGTTCTTTTTTATTTTTAATAAATTTTCTCTCCCTAGGTTCCCTTAAAAAAAAGAGTTAGCGAGTCTAGTACTTCTCCTTTTATATATGAGACCGCCTGCACGCGCGATGCACGTGCCTAACACGTTGTAGCCATTAAATTTGTGAAACGTCTTTTTTCACTATGAATTAGGAAATAAATGTCTTATTAAAATTTTAGATATACAATAAAAGTCAATTTTCTTACAATATATAGAATATATACATGATCTCATGATTTCAATTTTCTAACGGTTACATTAGAATAAATTCTAATTATTGATAGCCATCAATTTATTTGATTCCAAATTTGATAGTGATAGGGATATTCCTTAATTGATTGTTGAACACCAGTGAAAGCCATCTCTAATGGAACAATCTGCATAATAATGCTATGTAAGTGGAGTTCTAATAAGTTTAACCTTCCTAAAAGAAATAAAACATATATAGGTGTACTTTTTCTTTGATTATCTAAGTAACAGATAGAAAACTTTCATTATCAGAAAAGTGTAACACAATAAATTTGAAAACAAAATCAATGGACATCGAAATAAAAATTCAAGTGATGAGCAGTACTAGTTTTTTTTCCTCTTTATGGCTTGCGGTTTGTATTCGTTGTTGCTCTGCTTCTCTCTTTCCTTTCTTCCCTTTTTAGTAGCCCTTTATTTTTCTCCTTTGTTATTATCCCACCTGCATGATACTAAGATAACTGAGAATTTACAGAGATGAATCAAACATAACAACAAAATTCAATTAAAAACAAAAAATAAAGAGAGAAAGATAAGATGAAAAAAATACCTGAATAGAAGCTCATTCAAGTGGGAAACGTATCTTCTTCTTTCACTTTTTTCTTGAACCATGCGGTTTAAGAAATGAAGAATTTAGAAGTTTGGAGAAGACCTATTATGCTCTACAAATGTTTTTTTGGTTTTCATTTAACGGGTAAAACATGAAAAAATATTGTAGCAGTTACCAAAACTGAATCTCTAAATCCCATTATCCCTTAAAACGTGGGATAACTGTCTACTTAGAGCATCTCCAATGCTAATGTGAATGTGGTAAAATAAGACTGCCACGTAGGATAAATAGACATTCTCTTTAAAAAACCTTCTCCACTGCTAATGTGAATAAATGATGTGATGATGATGTGGTGGTAGTTATTCTAGACATTGTGAAGTAGAATGTCTATTTCTAGACATTCATGTTCACAATGTCTTACAGTCCACATCAGCAATTTTTTTTCCCTCCAAAATTTTTAGTTACTTTTTAAACAAAATAAGTTGACCCATTCAAAAATTAAGTGCCACATAAGTTAAAAAGTCATCCCAAGACATTTGCATTGAAGATGCATTTTTTTCAACAATGTCTATTGTGAAGATTTTGTTGCCACGTAGATTAGACATTGTCTTATAAGACATGCCACGTAGATAAGACATTGTCTT